>ML824639.1:119775-142155 GCA_009831015.1 Picea engelmannii | reverse complement strand
GGAAGATCCTTCTAGAAGCGGAAGCTTCTATTAGGTCTTCTTACATCCGCCTTATTATATTTTATTGAAAGGTCTTATTAATATTGACCTTTATTACATCCGAATACATTGATCTACCTATGTGCGGGTTAGGACCTTAACAGTGAGAAGATCAACCCTGTAGCTGGGTGTGTAGGGAGGGGAGAGAAAGAGAGGAGAAGAAAGAAGATCTGCTAGGTAAGAGCATAGAAAAGAACTGTATGATTTACCTTAATATATTATAGCATAGTTCGGTGGACGTAGCCCTAGAGAGGGGGTGAACCACGTATATTTTGTGTTGGGTGTGATTGATCTTCTGTCTATGTCATTGATATATTGTGATTGCATTATTATTTTAGATTTGAGAAGTAGATGTGTAGAGTAGATCTTAGCTGATAAGTGATATATGAATGTTGTGGTGTTCTTGTATTAGTCCCACTTGATATTCCCTTTGGTTGTAGACATCTTTGTCCTGCAACCCCCTCATAAATGCTTCAGGTGAGACTGCATCTACTTCGCAGGTGTCACTGAAAAGGCCAATAGTTAGAGCTTGTTTGTGTGCTCTTGGATCTGAAACCTGGGTCTCCCCCTGTTCCAATAAGAAGTGTTGGAGAAGAGACTCACAAAGTTATTGAAGACTTTGTGACTTAGTAATGTGTGCTTGAGAAGGAGGTTGCCAGGAAAGCACCAAATTTCCTTTGAAGGGAAAGGCAAGGGTCGAGTCCCCTTAGAGACTGAGCCAGCTGAAATCTCAAAAGGAGTTGCACCAAGAGTGTGCAGGAGTGGACTTATTCCAAGTCAAAAATATTAGGAGGAGTAGCATGAAGCCGCACGTAGAGCATAAGTATGCACAAAGATGAGGCTGAATCCCATTACCAAAGCTCAAGAGGGAGAGCGGAAGGTGAGACCCAAAGGAACAGGCTCACGGAAGGAAAATCGAAGGTCGAGACCTTCGAAGTATCAAAATCTTCCAAGTCTGGGAAGAGAGGTGATGAAGCTCAAGAGGAGAAGTGTCGAAAATCGTTAGATCAGTTGCAGAGGAGAATTATGGATCATCAAATCCACGTCCAGACACCCATCAGAGAGCGTAGAAGGAGAACAGATCTCAGCTGTCATATCTGAAGTGCATGGACCAACAGTCATTGGATCTGGAGGAGTTGCATAGGGTTTATTCCATTTGAGTGCACAGGAGGAGAGGAAACTTATTTATACGCGAATTCCCAACATCATTCTGGATTGTTGGATCTGGGGTGATACATGGAAGATATCCACACACATTGGAGGATTGGGCACCGGGAAGACGGAGGTGAAGATAAGAGTAAATACATGGGGAGATGGGAGTCGAAACGATCGGAACCATCCATCGTCAAAGAGGACAAGTGGTAGTAGATCTGAGGTGTTCGTGGAACCAGACACTAGAATATTTGAAAGGAGCAGAGGAGCAAAGTTGCGAAAGGGAAGTTCATGAAATCATATGGACTGTCCATCAGAAAGGACACGTGGCAAGCAGACAACATTTCACTGGCTTGTTGTGGAAGGAATTCAAAGGGGGAAGTTTTAGAAACTCGTGAAATGCGAAATCGTGAAAAGACTCTAAGTATTTGGATCGAGTCAGGCTATGGGTCGTTGATCCGAAGCATCGGTATTTAGAAATTTTGGGTACCATGGGTTCGAAGGAGAGAACCATCCCAAAATCCCTAGTCGCAAAGTCCTGACTTCGCGAAGGAGGAAAGTGGACCATTGGATCGCGGGATAGTGAGGGTCGTTGATCTAACAGTAGGGAGAATTTTGGCATTTCGAGGAATGGTGAGTTAGAGTTGGCTCATGTAGAATATCCCGATACGAGAAATCACGATTTGATCGCAGTCGTCAATCGAGGGAGAGAGTGTGGACCATTGATCTACCACGGAGTAGATTTCGAGGTTTTGGGGATTGAAATATCTGAGGCGAGGGGTCTTTTGACTTCACGAGTCATGAAGTCCTAAAATTCTTTGAGGTTTGGCCCCAGGTCATAGCAGGGGTAATATGATTGAGGCATAAGGGAGGAGCCAGAAAACCGTTAGCCCATTTCAGGGTTTCGAGGATTGAAGGATTCAAGGGGACTCACATCAGGGATCGTGAAGTTGTGAAACCCAAAATACCTTTTTGGGTGAAGGTCGTGGTCACACCAGTTAGTCACAAGGAGTTGAGGTCATGCCTTGTGCTTGTTCGCACAAGTGTAATCCCAGAAGGACCTGTGGATTTGATTCAAGGTTCTAGAAGGGAACTTAAGAGAAATTTCAGCTCATCAAGAGATGATGAACGATCCTTGATTGGGAGGTCAACGGACCCTATCAAGGCAGAGGTAGGGGGTTTGCATCAAGTGGTATCAGAGAAAAATTTTCTCCTGTAGATTTCAGGCAAAAGAGAAAGAGGAGGAGGCCTAATTTTGTTTGTAGACAACAGACAAGAGATTATGAAAGGAGATGATCTGATAACATTAGTGGTATCAGAAGTTCAATTTGCCTACATGCAGCAGGTGAAGGAAGTCAGAGTACTGATACTTTGTGGTGATTGTTGCAAGCTAGGCAGCAGTCAATTGATAACCAGGTGAGATGTAGGTGGAGATGGAGATGCTCTCGGACATAGAGTGATCCATAGGCTTGCCAGGGGGGAAGGTAGAAGAAGAATATGGCTATTGAAGTCCATGAGAGTGGTTGAAGAGGATACGACTGGCAGAAGAGTAAAGAAAAAATTGATGAGGAACTTGCTGAGATAAGAGCGATAATGGAACAACTGACATTGAAGATGAAGTAGGAGGCAAGGGTACGCTGGAGGTACAAATGGCCTCTGAACAGGAAATCCAAATGGTATGTTCAAAATTTGTTGGCCAATAAACAAAAACAAGAGTTGAGGAAGTGGTTGGGGTATGTTGAAAGCCTTAGTGGCACAGAGTTGGTTTGCATTTGTGAACCAAAAGTTGGAGAAATCCTCAGTGATGAGGAAGGGAGATCAGTTTCAGGTCTCATAAACTGCTAGGAGGGCAGAGATGAATTTCAATATTGCCAGGTGGGAAATGGAAGGATATTGATGGATGATCTCATAGACTTCCAGGAGGGAAATGATGGAAGCTCAAATTCCCAGTTGGGAAATGAGATGAGGTCAGTTGATCTCATATCAGGTGGGTAGAAATAAACTTTTGAGTTACCAGGTGGGCAATGGGAAGGGATCAGTGGAAGGTATTGAATACTACCAGAGGAGCAGTGCCGAAAGTTCATATTGCCAAGTGGGCAATGAGATGGGATCATTTGATCTCGTAGACTGTCAAGTGGGTACAAAAAATTTCCCAAATTGCTAGGTGGGAAGAGAAAAGGAGATGAGACTGTCTGAGAGTCTCATGGACTCTGTTGAGAGTTCATATCAGTAAGGAGTGCTAATGGAGGAGGATCAGAGGAGAATTCTAATCATTGGGGGAATTTGGGTATTCCTACCAAGCAACCCAGTTGAGGCCAAAGAATGTGTTGCAGATCTAGCAACAGAAGAAAGATAACCAATAGTGGCTGTCATAGAGGAAGAAGAAATGGAGCAGACATTAGAATCTGCCCCAACGAAAAAGGAGGAGAATTCAGATGAATTGCTCACTCAATGGGAGAAGGAGTTGGAGATGATGGAGGATTGGTTGAACAATCCATAGCCAGTAGATGACTGCCATGAACAAACAGTCATGTAGATTGTGGGAGAGGAGAATTCAACAAAATTTCTCAAAAATTTCAGCTCGAAAGATGAAATAGAGATGACTGCAGCACTGGAGCCTACAACAGAGGAGGATAAAGACAACATGGATTTTTCTGATATGTATGAGAAATTCTAATCCCTAGAGAGAAGGTAAATGGTGCAAATAATGCACATCCAACATGTTAAGTTGGAGACACATGGAGGAGCATACCAGCCCCAGGAGAAGCTGATAGAAGTTGGAGATATTCCATCACAAGAGGAGCTGACAGAAGCTAATCTATAAGAGGAGAAATCTAAGCAGCAACTCGGAGACAAGACTGCATAACTGGAGCTTGTAGCGGAGTGGTGAGCTAATGCCATAGAAGAATAAAATGACATGGGGGATCATGATGATCTACCCACTGATAGGGAAGAAGTGCAGCAGATAAGACTGCATACGAAGAGCCAACCACTGGAGTAGAAGGACAAAGTAATAGAAGAGATTAAGAAGTTGATGTTGAGGTCAGTAGCAAAGGGGAGATGAATAGAACAGAGCTTTCCATAGCAACAGGGAAGAAGAAGAAGAAGATGCAGAAGCAACAACAACAACAACATAGCTGGAGAGGAGAAAGAGGACAGATCCAAGGGAAAGTTTGGGATCCAGGTGGATTTCAACACTGGAGAAGAGGAGCTCATGAGCAAGAGCTCATTATTTTTCCAGAAGGGGAGTATGATGAAAGAGCATCACTCCACCTCAGCACATGCACCATCATGCCAACACGCCATCACACAATGGAGAAAGGGAGAGGTGTTGACCCTCCCACTTTTAAATTTTGATCCAATATAGATCATTCATGTTGTAAAGCTGTAAGAGTTGGACATGCCTTTGTACAGGTAGTGGTTGAGTTTGCCTTAAATAGTTGCCTACAACAAGCCCAGGATGTAAACAGTTCTGGGTAGACATTTATAGAAGGTAGTTGTAGGAGTATAGTGTCATAGCAGAGATAGTGATAACATTGAGGCAGTGAAGAGGATTAAGCTCGTAGGAGCCCTTTTTTGTAATTAAGGGGAGAGAGAGATCTCAGGTAGGAGAGGAGGCATTAGGAGGTCTTAGAAGTTCTGAGAGAGAACTTGAAGGAACTGAGACTCTGTAGCAGTCTAGTTTTTGTAAACACATTGTAAAGGCAATTGAGATTAATACAAAGCAGTTTTTCCTATCCATGATTTGTCTGTGTGTGTTTATGCATTTGAATGTCATTTGTATGTTGTAGATATAGCTGATAGATAGATTTTACTATCTATTTGTGAGTTTGTTGATTTCAGTCTGGGTTCTTTAGGATATGCAAGGAGTTCACAACAAAATGTTGGAGGTTCTATAGCCAACACCAGGATTGTGCATCTGAACTCAGTGGAGTCAGAAAAGAACATGCTAGGAGGGAAGACTAGAGCGATCACAAGCTCAAGGGGAACCTCAAGGTTGTTGAATACCTTGGAGGTAAGACTGTGGAGAGGAGTGCATAGAGAGACATAACTACTGAAGGTTCTGTAGAGCTTGACCAGGTGGGCATAGAGCGAGTGAAAAGAGTGCACGAGAAGAAATATGTTTTGAGTTCAGAGATAAGGGAAGTGTCAGAGAAGACACTCACAGAGTTATTGAAGACTTTGTGACTCAACAAGGTGTGCTTGAGCATGAGGTCACCATGAGGGAACCAAATTTCCTTTTAAGGGAAAGGTAAGGGTCGAGTCCCCTTAGAGACTGAGCCAGCTAAAATCTCATAAGGGGTTGCACCAAGAGTGTGTAGGAGTGGACTTATTCCAAGTCCAAAATATCAGGAGGAGTAGCGTGAAGCCGCATGCAGAGCACAAGTACACGCAGAGTCGAGTCCGAATCCCATTACCAAAGCTTAGGAGGGAGAGTGGAAGGTGAGACCCAAAGGAATAGGCTTGTGGAAGGACAATCGAAGGCTGGGACCTTTGAAGTATCAAAATATTCCAAGTCACAGAAGAGAGGTGACGAAGCTCAGGAGCAGGAGCGTCGACAACCATTAGATCAGCTGCAGAGGAGAAATATGGACCATTAAATCCACGTCTAGACACCCATCAAAAGGCGCAGGAGGAGTAAATACCCAGGGAGTTGGGAGCAAAAATGATCAGAACCATCCATCATCAAAGAGGACAGGTGGCAGCGGATCTGGGATGTTCATGGAACCGGACACCAGAAGATTTGTAAGGAGTAGAGGAGTAGACTCACGAAAGGGAGGTTCGCGAAATCATTCAGACCATCCATCGGAAAGGACGTGTGACAAGCATGCAACATTTCACTGACTCGATGTGGAAGAAAGTCAAAGGGTGGAGTTTGTGAAACTCATGAAACACAAAATCATGAAAATTCTCTGAGCCGTTGGATCGAGTCAGGGTGTGGGTCGTCGATCTAAAGCATCGGTATTTTAGCATTTCGGGTACCGGGGGTTCGAAGGAGAGAACAATAAAAAAATCCCGAGTCACAAAGTATAGAGTTCATGAATGAGGAACATGAACCATTGGATCATGGGATATTGAGGGTTGTTGATCTAACAATAGGGAGAATTTCGGCATTTCGGGGAATGGAGAGTCAGAGTTGGATTGCGTAGAATATCTCGATACGGGAAATCATGATTTGATCATAGTCGTCGATCAAGGGAGACAGCGTAGACCATTGATCTGTTGTAGAGAAAATTTCGGGGTTTTAGGGATTGGAAGATATGAGGCGAGGGGTCTTTCAAATTTGCGAGTCACGATGTCCCAAAACGCTTTAAGGTTTGGCCCCAGGTCATAGTGGGGGTCATATGAGTGAGGCATAAGGGAGGATATAGAAAAATGTTAGCCCATTTTGGGGTTTCAGGGATTGAAGGAGTTAGGGGGACTCACATAAGGGATCTCAAAGTCACGAAACCCAAAATACCTTTTCGGGTGAAGGTTGTGGTCACACTAGTTGGTCACGAAGATTTGAGGGTCATGCCTTGTGCTTGTTTTCACAAGCATAATCCCATAAGGACCTATGGATTTCATTCAAGGTTCCAACAGGGAATTAAAGATCCATTTCGGCTCATCAATATATGAAGAACGATCCTTGACCAGGAGGTCAGCGGACCCTATCGAGGAAGAGGTACAGGGTTTGCATCAATTGCAAAAGAAACAACCACCATTTTTTGTTCCTGCAGACTCTGTCGAGTCCAAAGATTCTATAACATCATCTCATTTTCCAAATAATCATTCTCTCGCAACTGTTCTCATTCCAGGTCATGAAGCAACACATCATAACATGGAAAATCTTCAGCAATTGAAACTCCCAGTGAATGCAGAGTTTCAACATTTGGATAATTCAATGAAAGTAGTGGAAGCAAATCATATAGCAGATAAAATCCTCATTAGTAGCCAATGATAGGTTATCATGTTCTTTTTTTCTTAGTTTCCTATAGTTGTAAAAATTAACAAACCTGTGAAGGATTAAGATGTAGAAATGTAGGAAGTTACTATAAAAAATTTCAGGTTTTGAACTTGAAATCCCTGTAATTTTGTATCCAAAACTGTAATAATGTTTCATAGCTCTACTCTCTCTAATGAAATATTCAACTAATTTTGTCAAAACAAAGTATTGTTTTATTTACTGAAAAGTAGAAGATGATTCATGATTCAAAAATAAATTATTTTCCTTTTTTAATTTTCTAAAAAATAAAAAACGATAATTTTATGAGAAATATTTACATAAACTTTTTCAGCAATAAAAAACACTTAAATATGATTAATTGGATTTTATATCATAAATAATGAGTTCTTATACCAATCATGGATTCAAAGGGAAATGAAATGTAAATTCCAATGTAAATCCAATCTACACCAGTATGTATAATGGAAAACTAAAACTAAAATTTGCAAACTAAACTACTGCATGAAATGATTTAAATATTGCCCATTGATAGGGGCCTCAAGAATCTCTCCATTTAAATTTTTGAGAGAAAATGTGTTTCTCCCTTCGACTTCTGTAATCTTGAAAAGACCAAACAAAGATGATCAAATTTTCCATGTTTTCCAGCATCCCCTTTTCTAGCTTCCCACTTTAGAACTAAGTCTCCAGGAAGAAATTCTCTATCTTTGGCTTTCTTATCGAAGATAGCCTTCATTTTGTCTTGATACTTTTGAATCTTTTCATCAACTTCTTCCTTATTTTGCCGAAGCTAAATTATTTGATTGATCCTTCTCATCAAATCATTTGGTTCTTCATTTTCATCCTACCATAATTTCATCATAGGAAGATCAAGATTAATAGGTAGAATAACATATGTTCCATAAAATAATTGAAAATGTGACATACCTATTGATTTCTTGGTGCCGATTTTGTTTTCCCATAGAGCATATTTTAAATGTGTATGCCAAGCTTTCTTATTTTCTGTCAGAAATTTCTTAATTATCCTCATTAAAATTTTATTAGAAGATTTGGCTAGTCCATTCCCTTGAGGATAATAAGCTGTAGAATGACCCAAAATAATATTATACTTCTGAAATTTTTTTATCATAGCAACAAACTTAAAATCTTGTGCATTGTTTGTGATTATTTTCCTTGGACAACCAAATCTTGCTAAAGTATTTTCTTCCAAGAAATTTATTACCACTGAGTTTGTAGCATTTCGGGTTGGAATAGATTTTACCCACTTAGAAAAATAATCAGTGGTAGTTCAAATCCATTTGTGTTGGGCACTGGATTGGGGGTGAATATCTCCGATGAAATATAGGCCCCATTGTTGGAAATGAGCTTCAACTTTGATAGGGACTAAAGTTTTTGATTTCCAACAAAATGTTGGCATTGTATGCAAGATCTAACCCTTGCATTTACATCAGTGAACAATTTTGGCCAATAATAGCCCACCCTTAGGATTTTGTAAGTTGTTTGATCTAGATTTAGGAGCGGAACAAACTAATTAACAGATTGAATACAATACACTGAGATATGAAGAATAAAACAAATATCCAGTGAACAATATCTTCTATTAAATAATGAAATAGGATGAATCTGTAAAATTGTAGAACTTAAACACTTTCTCGAATGGTGGTAGCTATCTCTGAGAAGAGATGTGGTTGTTATGTGCATCCTTCTGAGAAGAATGGATTACAATGAGGCTCCATAGGCCTTTTTTATATTAATCATGAATTACAAAACCCTAGACATCCAAAAACCTAACCCTAGAAGGTGAAACGCCAAAAGTCATGTGGGCCCTATGGATAAGTTGGTGTAATTTGGTACCTCAACTTCCCAGGGTCATAAATTTTTCATACGACCTTCGTTTTAGGCACGTGATAGCTCGTTGGAAAGGTATTTCAGATATATACACATTCTGCCATCAAAATTTGACTCTGTCAACAATTTGACTATGGTGATCCAAAAAAAAAAACGTTTAGGGACCCAAAATGGCCCCGAAAGTACAACAAGATGTGTTGACATGAAAACATACAAAATAAGCCAGTTGGATTAGGAAAGAGGCCACCCGTATCCACTTGGAGGATGTGTGGGGCTTCAGACAACCCCATAAGTGTAGAACCCACAATTACAAAGCAGTACAAAAGAACGTGTTGAAAAAAAAAGGGACATGAGCAGCCAGTTGGAATAGGTGGGTGGCCACCAATATCCACCTAGATCAATAACCACCCCTTAGGAATAAATCGTCTCCATTGCATTGAGTTCCCCCATCAGGTGAGGAAAATTCTGTTGGATTTGGCCCCGAGTGAGCCAATTTCCTTGGTGTAGGAGTTGCCCTATCTTGACAACCCGATAAAGTTGGATCTGCTGCTAGTGAGTGCCCTTTACCTCTGTGTCCATTATCTGGTCAGTGTATGCTTGTTCCATGTAGCTAGGGTTGAGCTTGGTGGGTCTCAGTTGTTCGGTGATCTTGGAGGTGTCCAATAACAGTGGAAAATATGGATGAAGGAGGTCCACATTGAATACTGGATGCAGACCAAGGAAGGGTGGAGTGTTGATCTCAAAATCATTGCTACCCACATCCTTGGTGATAGTGTAAGGCCCATAATGAAGTGGGTGAAGATTTTGATGGGTTTCGGTTAGAATCTCCTTCTTAAAATGTAACCAGACTCTGTCTCCAACCTGAAACTGGTGTGGTACCCTTTGTTGATCATGGCGCTGCTTGTACTTAGCGTTGGATTTTTGAAAAAAATTCCAGAACTTTTGGTGGGTGTGCTGAATCCACTCAATCAATATGGTGGCTTTGTCAATCGCAGACTGATCAAGGGAAGATTATGTTTGTGCGGTGGCAAGAGGAAGTGAAAAATCAATGGGTCCCAAGGGTTGGAATCCTAGACCCACCTGAAATGGGATATGACCGATGGAACTATGGAGAGCCCTATTGTAACTGTGTTAGACATATGGGAGACTATTGTCCCATGTACGTGGATGCTTAGAATTGTACATGCACAGGATGTGCATAATCATATGATTGACGAACTTTATTTGGCCATTGGTTTGGGGGTGGAAAGCAGTCGATTTTGTGAGCTTGATGTCCAACAGAGACCAGAGACTCGACCAAAATGTGTTGAGGAACCTGTTGTCTCGATCAAAGATGATGCTCTATGGTATCCCAAAGTGGACCCACACTCATTCGAAGAAGAGCTTGGCCATATCTGTCGTTGTGACATTCTTCATACAGGTTGTGAGAATGACCATCTTCAAAAAATGATCAACAACCACAAACACACAATCATTTCCTTTCTTGGTGGATGACAAACCAGACCTCTAATCCATTGATATGGATTCCCAAGGCTTCTTGAGGATAGGAAGAGGGTTTTATAAGCCTTGTTTCTTGATGGTTGGCTTGGAAATGGCACAAGCAATGCAATATCTGATATACTTGTTGAATCCATGTCGAATTTTTGGCCAATAAAAATGTTTCTGAAGAATGACCACAATTTTTTCTACGCCAAAATGTCCTGCCACCCGACTGTAGTGGGATTCCCAAATCATCTTTGCACACTCACTTGTAGGAACACAGAGATGGCACAGGTGGCATAAGAGTTCATATTGAATGTGAAAATTAGTGACAATTGTGCATGTACTCAAGAGCTTATATGTGGTGGCGAAGTCCATATCTTGTTGATAAAGTTGGGGCCACTTGGATGCTTCATGTCCATAGGAATGGAACATAGTGGTGAGTGTAGCCATAGGATGTCGAATGAGGCAGTCAACGACACAATTGGAGATACCTGTCTTATACTTGATGTTGAGATGGAACTATTGCAGGTAGGTGGACCACTTTTGATGGAAATCGTTCTGCAATTTCCCCTATGTCTATATGAATTGCAGAGGCTTGTGATCAATGTGTATGATCGTATCTTTCCAGAATGTAATCTTTCCATTGACAACATGCTTGTACAATGGAATACATTTCCTTTTCATAGGTGGGGTGTTTCCATAAAGTATCAGAGTGTGTCTCACTATGGTATGCCACCAGATGCCCATTTTGAGTGAGAACTGTGCCCACAACATAGTCATATGTATCAATCTCAATATCGAATGGTTGTTGCAAATCAAGAAAGGAGAGTATTGGAGCTGAGAATAAGAGATGATTCAGATCATCGAATTCTTGTTGCTTCTCCTTCACCCACACAAACTTGGCCCTACCACTGCCCTTGGTCACCTGGCTGAGGGCCCATGCAATATGGGATAATCTCAATACAAACTGTCGGTAGAAGTTGGATAGTCCCAAGAAGCTTCGAAGCTCGGTCAGTGTAGTTAGGGCTGGCTAGTCACGGATGACTTGGATATTAGATGGATCAACATGTACCCCATTCTCATCAACAATGTAGCCCAAGTATTGGACCTTGCTAATGCCAAAAGATCATTTTTCCAAGTTGGCATAAAGCTTGTGCTTCCGCAGAGTGCTCAAAACCTATTGAATATGCTGGATGTTCTCCTCCCACATTTTGTTGAAGATGAGGATGTCATCCAAATATACTACCACAAAGGAGTTGTTGAAGGGTCTCAATACATCATCCATCAACCTCATGAAATTGGTTGGTGCATTTTTTAAGCCAAAGGGCATGACTAGCCATTTGTAGATACCTTCTTTAGACTTGAAGGCTCTCTTGCATACATCAGTTGGTTCAATGGGAACCTGGTGGTAGCCAAACTTTAGGTCAATATTGATGAATAAATTCCCCCCCTTGAGTTGTTCAAGAATGCCATCAATCCTAGGAATGGGGTAGCAGTTCTTGATTGTGATTTTGTTTAAGGATTTGTAATCAATGTAGAGTTGCCAAGTCCCATCCTTCTTCTGCACTAGTACAATTGGGCTTCCACAAGGGGAGGAGATGAGTCTGAGCTGCCCCTTTTGAAGAAGCTCTTGGATATGTCACCTGATTTCATCATTCTCCATTAGCGAGCGTCGATAGACTGTTCCATTAGGTAGAGGTGCATCAGGGGTCAGATCAATTAGATGCTTGACTTGGCAGTGTGTTGGTACCCCTATAGGTGAGGGGAATATGTATCTGTATTCTTCCACGATCCCATCCACTTGATTTTTCTGCAAAGAGAGGCATTTTTTAGAGGCCACGGATGTGGCAATGACCTTATGCTTACTGTGAGAACAAATCACAAAGAATACGAACTTCTTGATCTGTGAAATTACCTTATTGCATTGCTTAGCAGAGATTAAAGAAATAGAAGTAGGAGGCGCTACCTCTGGGATCCTGTATAGTTTTCTACCCAAAGTAATAATAACATTGTGGGGTCTAGACTCATACACAACATGTCACTTCCACAAATATGGTTGTCCTAAAAGAACATCACAAACTTCAAGGGGAGAAATATCACACAATACCTCATCTTTGAAAGGCTTGATTTCGTAGGGCAGATGACACTGTTGGTTGACATGGAGATCTCTTCCTTGGCGAAGCTAACTGATGGTTTAGGGATGCGGGTGCAATTTCATTGGAAGGTCCAACCACTTGATGACCTCTATTGAAATTAGGTTCTTTTGACTACCACTGTCGATAATGAAATTAATCAGAGCCCCCTTAATCCACATCTATGAGTGAAAGAGGCATTCCCCTTCCTCCGATTCTTCCATTTCGCTTGGCTGAAATTTGGTGGTAGCGACAGTGGCACTAGGTTCAAAATCGATAATTCTCTTCCCTCCTTTAGGATTTGAATCGAAATCAAAATCGATTTCTGACTCAGAAGCCTTCAGCTCGACCACAAGTGATAGCTTGGAGAAACATTATTCGGTGTTGTGCCAAGGAATTTTATGGTACTCACACCATTTTCCCATGTCCTTCTTCATATTCTCATTTCCCTTCTTGTGTTGTGGCTTGGACTGGTTGTCCTGAGGGTGGCCATCTTGAATTGGTCCCTTACTGTGTGGTTTGAGGATGCTTTTTTCCTACTTCGACTGTGTGGGTTGGGGTTGCCTTTTCCCTGCTTCGACTGTGAGAGGTTTGCAGATCCAAAATCTCGTCGTTTCTTCTTAAATTTCTGCTCGATCTTGACATCATATATATAATCCATTCCCAAAGAAGCGATGTCCAGGAACTCCATTTCTATTTGAATGTATCTATGAAAAAATTCATGGTAGTTGAGAACCAAATGATTCTAAGAGTCTTTAATACCCAATTTGGTGCGTAGGGTATGGAAAATATTGGTGAAATCTAGTACTGTCTGGTCCCTTTATTTACAGAGGGTGGTCCATCCGATGTACTGGTCCTCATAGCTTCCAACATGGTAGTATTTCTCTTTAATGGCGTCCCAGAAGGAATACCATGTAGGGTCCACCACAAACATTGTATATTCCTCCACGACCCTTTTCTCAGAGTAAGTATCCCACCATTCTTTAACATGGGGAACGACATTGAGGAGTGAAAAAGTGATATTTTCCCTATTGGAAAAATTGTGGACCAAAAAATATCCTTTGAGAAGATTCAACCATTTATCTACAACCTCCACCTCTATCAATCCTTCAAATAATGGAATTTCAAAATTTACCTATACCTTGAAGGGGGTTGCATGGCCTCTTGACGAATATGCTTCTCCCGTGGGAAAACGTTGAAGGATATGCGCAAATTTATCCATCATTTCATTCCTTTGTCATGTGAGGGCTTCCTCGAGCAAAATTTTAATAGGATCTCTTGATCCATATTTTTTTTTCCCCCCATGGGTTGTTTTAGGGCTCGATGTGGCCAATATTGTAATGGCTCGATTGGTTCAAGTCCCAACTTCTTGTACCTAGATCTTGTTGGGGACATGCATGAAGAAAAATAAATGAAGAGCAGGCCGCTCTGATACCACTGATCCGGATTTAGGAGCGGAACGAACTAATCAACAGACTGAATACAATAAACACAGATATATGAAGAATAAAAAAAATATCCAGTGAACAATATCTTCTATTAAATAATGAATTAGGTCGAAACTGTAAAACTGTAAAATTTAAACACTTGCTCGAATGGTGGTAGTTATCTCTGAGAAGAGATGTGGCTACTATGCACATCCATTTGAGTAGAATAGATTACAATGAGGCTCCATAGGGATTTTTGATATTACTCATGAATGCCAAAACCATAGACATCCAAAAACCTAACCCTAGAAGGTGAAACGCCAAAAGTCATGTGGGCCCTATGGGTAAGTTGGTGTAATTTGGTACCTCAAATTCCCAGGGCCATAACGTTTGCATACGATGTTTGTTTTAGGCACATGATAGCCCATTAGAAATGTCTTTCAGAGAGATACACATTCCACCGTCAAACTATGACTCCATCTATAGTTTGATTGTGGCGAGCCAAAAAAACAACGTTTAGGGCCCCAAAATGGCCCCGAAAGTACAACAAGACGTGCTGACATGAAATCATACAAAATAATCCAGTTGGATTAGGCGAGAGGCCACTCTTATCCACCTATAGGATGTGTGGGGCTTCATACAACCCCATAAGTGTAGAACCCACAATTACAAAGTAGTACAAAAGAACATGTTGAACAAAAAATGGACACAAGGAGCCAGTTGGAATAGGTGGGTGGCCACAAATATCCACCTGGATCACTGTTTCTCTCCAATCATGTGGTCCTCCACATATTCCTTTGTGAAATTCATCAATGACACCTTTTGTTTCAGACTCTGTTAGGAAACTTAATAATAAACACAAAGGATCTTTCCAATATAGCTTAGCATCCACAATGCAATATTTGATTGCCTATAATTTTAATGTTCTTTCCTTGGAAGAAGTCATATCAACAAGGAATTGAAGAGTAAGAAGGTATGACACTATGTTGTTATACAAACAAGAGGAAGAGAATTTGCCATCTATCTGAGTTGTTAGCACTTGATTTAATTTATTCAATATCTGGGAGAGGATTTTCCTACTCAAAGTGATTTATTCCAAGAGCTCTAATATTTGATTCAACAAGTAGCTTTTCTAAACCCTATCCTTTTACCAATTTGGTTGGTTTTATTTCTAGATCATATTCCTGAATTTTCGCCAAAATATTAAAAACTCCTTTGAATAACTAAGACTTACCAGCACTATTGCTTCTCCTATTGATTTTTTGACTTGTTGAAAATATACCTTAGCTTCCATTTTCCATTTCACCTCGTTATCCTTCTTCAGTATATCTGTGATCAATTTAATACTTTCAACAAAATTTGGAATAAATATTCTCAAGAAATTGATTCTTCCTAAAAATGACTAAATTTCTTTTTTGTTTCTTGGTATATTTAGCTTATCAATGGCTTATATTTTTTTCGGATCAACCTTAATTCCATATTTTTATATAGTATGACCTAACAACTTCCCTTATTGCATGGAAAAAAGAAATTTCTTGGGATTTAGAGACAAACCAAATTTTATGCATTTATCAAATGCTTGTTTGAGATGTTTCAAATTTTCTGCATCAGAATTAGAAAAAACTGTCAGATCATCTAAATAAATAACAAAAAATTTATCTCTCTCTCCAACAAAATCTATATCCATGGCTCTTTGAAAAGTTGCACTTGCATTCATCAAACCAAAAATTATTTTTTCATACATAAGCGTTCCCCATGGAGTAGTAAATGCAATTATTTTCCTTATCATCCTCATGAACAACTATTTGATTATACCCTAAAAATCCATCAATCATAGAAATTGTATTTTCCCCAACTACCCTTTCAAGAATATGATCCATTTTCGAAAGAGGGTAATTATCTTTTAACGAATATCTATTTAGATTTCTAAAATCTACACATAATATTATCTCCCCATTTTTCTTTTTGACAGGAACCAAATTAGCTACCCATTGAAAGTATCTAAGAGGCAAAATAATTTTTGCATCAAGAAGTTTCTTAATCTCCCTTGCTATTACATTCAAGAGAATAGGATTTATCTGTCTAAGATTTTGCTTGAAAGGATTGACACCTAGTTTTAAAGGAATCTTGTGCTATGTAATAGAAGTATCATAAGTTTTTATATCTTCATAGGACCATGCAAAAAAATATTTATATTCCTTAATAAATTATGCATATTGTTTCTTCTATTCAATGGGAATATATTTGGACAAACATTACAAGCCTTGGATTTTCATTAGAACCAATATTAAAATCTTCGACTTCTTCTGGTTGGGGCCGCAAAATATATTTCAAAGGGATATCATTTTGATCAAACAATATTTCTAAAGGAATGAGCCCTTTTGGAATTTGATTGTTTTTTAACAAAAGCATCTTATGATTTGCAATTTTGTCTTTAAACTTCTCTTAAATTTATCCATCTTGCATAATCCAAGATGGATCATTTTGATTTTCTTGATCAATATGCATTTCAGAAAATTCATCCACCATTTCAAGAATTTTTTTTATCTGTTCATCATCTTCAAATATTTGCCAATAGTGAAAATTATCAGGTATTGAAGACTTATGTCTCATATCAATATGATATTTCAATTTCAAAATAGTAGGTTGTACGAAATTACTTGCATCTTTAGCCAATGAATCTTCTTGTTGATTATGCAATCTAGGAATAGCATGAATGTTAAAAGATAGGAAAACAATTTCAATCAAATCCCATGCACAATTTCGGTAGGATCTCATTCTAGGATGTCTAGCTTGATATTCCTATCTGATATGTTTAACAATGAGCTCTGCATCCCCATATACTATCAAATGTTTAATTTTTATCTTTCTAGAAGCTTCTAATCCTAAAATCAAAGATTTATATTCAAATACATTGTTTGTGTAATCAATATCAAACTGAAATCTATAAGAAAATGGAATACAATATTCATCATTTGGTGCCACGAATAATAATCCAGCTCCTACTCTGTCCCAAGAAGAGGCACCATTGAAATACATTTTCCACATTCCTTAGTGAGGAAATGTGATGGAAAAGCACAGGTGAGACATCAGGTAATGCGTTGAACATGGAGAACAAGGGAAGATAAAAGGATAGAGGAAAGGGCTCAGGGAACCGTGGGAATTCTAGAAAGGGAAGATCCAAATCCAAACTTGGAAAGATAGAGTGTTGGAATTGTGGGAAGAAAGAACATCTAGAGAAAGATTGCAGAGCTCCAAAGAAACAAAGAGATGGACAACAGGAGAGAAATAAGGAAGCAAATGTAATTGGTGATGTGTTACAAGATGATTTGATTCTTTATGTAGATAATATTTCTGAGTCTTGGGTAGTAGATTCAAGGGTTTCATTTCATGACACACCTCATAGGAAACATTTTCTAGATTATTTTCAAGGTGATTTTGGACAGGTTCATTTGGGTGATGATGCACCATGCAAAATTGTTGGAATGGGAAAGGTAAAAATAAAGAAATGCAATGGAAACCAATGGTTGTTGAAAGAGGTAAGACCAGTTCTAGATTTAAGGAAAAATCTAATTTCAACAGGGAAGTTGGCAAGTGAAGTTTGTATATCCATATTTACAGATAAGATGTGGAAGGTCATCAAAGGATCATTAGTGATAGAAAAAGGAGAGAAGGTAGGTACATTGTATTTATGTACTGGTAATATTGACTCTTATATATCTTTAGATTATACAGGAGTGGATACAACACTGTGACATCATAGGCTGGGACACATGAGTGAGAAGGGAATGCAGATACTTCACAAAAGAATTTTTTTTCCAGATCTTAAACAAATTGATTTGGACTTCTATGAGCATTGTGTTTATGGAAAATAGAAGAGAGTCATATTTCTCAGAGTCAGAAAAGAAAAAAATAATGAAAGGTTAGATATTGTGCACACAGATGTATGGGAACCAACTCAGGTATCATCTATTGGTGGATCTTGTTATTATGTTACTTTTATTGATGATGAAACTAGAAAAACTTGGGTTTATTGCATTCGACAAAAATATGATGTTTTTGATACTTTTAAGAAATGGAAAGGTTTGGTTGAGAATGAGACAGGAAAAAGTTTGAGGTGTCTCATATTAGATAATGGAGGTGAATATTGCAGCAAGGATTTTGATGATTACTATTCATACCATGGGATTTGTAGACAGAAGACAGTTCCAAGAACACCACAATAAAATGGTGTGTCAGAAAGGATGAACAAGACAATCATGGAGTGTGCAAGGAATATGTGATTGCATGCTGGTTTTCCCTTATAGTTATGGGAAGATGTTGTATATATTGTTGTTTACTTAATAAACAGAGGACCTTCAAGCTCTTTGGATGGTATAATTCTAGAGGAGGAATGGACAGGAAAAAAGGTAAACTATTCTTTTTTGAAAACTTTCGGTTGTGAAGCATTTGTCCATATTGATAAAGAGAATAGAACAAATCTTGAGGAAAAATCCAAGAAGTGTACCTTTATTGGATATGGTGTTAATGATTTTGGTTATCTCTTATGGGATTATGAAAATAACAAAATCATTAGGAGTAGAGATTTCCTATTCAATGAGAAGGTCATGTACAAAGATCAGTTGCAGGGAAAGAAATAGGAAAAAGAAAAAAAAGAGTACATAGTGCTTGATGAGATCACTGAAAAATAAATTCCAAAGGAACCAAAAAATCAAAATGTACAACAACAGGAGAATTAGGTACCTCAAACACATGCAAGTGTTTTTAAAAAATATACCAGGTTAAGTATACCCCCTGAACGATACTCTCCTTCATTGTATTATTTATTGTTGACTGATTCTGGTGAACCAGAATGTTATGAAGAGGCAATGAAGGTAGACACAAAAAAAAAAGTGGGAGCAAGGCATGAAAGAGGAAATGGATTCCTTGGTAAATAACCATACTTGGGACTTGGTTCAGTTGCCTGCAGGAAAAAGAACATTGTAGAATAAATGGGTTTACAAGTTGAAGGAAGAAGATGGAGGAATAAAGCGGTACAAGGCTAGACTTGTTGTAAAGGGGTTTGCACAAAAGAAAGGTATATATTTTGATGAAATATTTTATCTTGTTGTTAAAATGACTTCAATTAGGACTATTTTAAGTCTTGTGGTAGTAGAATATTTTCATCTTGAACAATTAGATGTTAAAACAACTTTTCTCCATGTGGATTTGGAGGAAGAGATTATGTGCAGTAACCATAGGGGTATGAGGTCAAAGGGAAGGAGAATTTGGTATGCAAGTTGAAGAAGAGCTTGTATGGCCTAAATAAAGCTCCAAGGCAGTGGTATTTGAAGTTTGACAGGTTTATGACAGAACAAGGTTATAGTAGATGCCATTCTGATCACTATGTTTATTTCAAAAAGATAGAAAATAGAATCTATATTATCTTGATATTGTATGTAGATGACATGCTTGTTGCAGGGTCTAATATGTAGGATATAAATGTGCTCAAGAAAAAATTAGCTAATTCATTTGTGATGAAGGATTTGGGTGCTGGAAAGAAAATCCTTGGTATGAGAATAACAAGAGTAGCAAAAATTGCAAATTGACATTATCCCAGGGTGAGTACATAGAGAAGATATTGGAGAGGTTTAGAATGCAGAATGAAAAACTAGTTAGTACACCTTTAGCCAGCCATTTAAAATTAACTAAGGAAATGTGTCCCAAGACACAAGAGGAGATAGAATACATGTCCAAGGTCCCTTATTCATCAACAGTTGGCAGCTTGATGTATGCAATGGTTTGCACAAGACCAAATATTGCACATGCAGTGGGAGTTGTGGGAAGGTATATGAACAATCTAGGTAAGGAACATTGGGGGGAATTAAAGTGGATTCTCAAGTATTTGAGAGGTACTGCTACTCATGAATTATGTTTTGGAGGTTCATACACTTTTCTATAGGGATATGTTGATTCAGATATGGCAGGTGATAAATACAGCAGGAGGAGCACCACAGGGTATGTTTTTACTATAGGTGGAACAAAAGTAAGTTGGATTTCAAAACTACAAAAGGTTGTTGCACTTTCAACAACAGAGGTAGAGTATCTTGCTGCTACAGAGGCTAGTAAAGAGATGATTTGGTTACAGAGGTTTATGGAGGAATTGGGAAATAAGAAGGAGAATAGCAGGTTGTACTGTGATAGTGAGAGTGCCATTCATATTGCAAATAACTCAACCTTCCATTTGAAGAATAATCATATACAGTTGAGGTACCACTTCATACGATCCACCTTGGAAGATGGACATTTGAAGTTGGAAAAGATACACACTAGCAAGAATCCTGTAGATATGTTAACAAAGGGAATAACCAAGGAGAAACTGAGTTCCTTCTCAGTTTTGGTTGGTCTTCAAGAATGAAGATGAAGATGAAGATGAGAAATTTGTCAGGTCCAAGAAGGTTCAAAGTCCAACATATACAGTAGCGGTGGAGTTGTTGAGACCAGTCTCCAAGTGGGAGATTGTTGGTTGTGGAGCCTGATTATCTTCTTGATTCAAAGGTCTTTTGTTTTCAGCCGTGTGTATACACCATGAAATATTTACACCCCAAAAGTATGTACACTCTTCCATGCGAGGGAGTGCAGAGGGGGGTTAACCCCTTTGCGGGGTCCAGGGGAAAGCGAGCCCCTAGTGGGGGTTCGGGGGCAGCATCCCCCGATGGGGGTTCGAGGGCGAAGCCCCTGAAAGAAAAAATTTCCTTGTAAATGTATATTGTAATTTCATTGTAAATATGGACCATTCATTATAAGGTCGCAGATCTAACAGTAGACATTATGTTAGGTTTTTTTTCCCTATAAGGCCTATGTTATGAGGGAAATATATTGTGGTTATGCATGATTGCTAATATTGTATTTTGAGATAGGATATTATGAGAGAAAGAATAGAAAATTACAACGGGTTTTATGTAGGTGGTATCCCTTCATTTGTTGGATAATAATAAAGGAAGGACCTGGAAATTTCTCTGGTGGATGTATCCCACATTGGGTGAACCACGTAAATCTGTGTCTCTATTGTATTGTGTATCTTCTGTGTTTTGTTTCCGCATTTGTTTTATTTTATTGGTCCACAAACTTATTTTTATAACAATGCCCAGACACTTAACTTTCCTAGAATCAAAAGAATATAAGTCTTGATAAGGTTTAGTAATTTCCAAGCCCAATTTATCCATTATTATCTTTGGCATCATATTGTGTGAAGCACCTGAGTCTAGCATACAATTATGTAATAAATGATCGTGCACATCAAGAGTGACATAAAATGGAGCCACATAATCTTTTTCATTTTCAATATGAGGTCCAAACATTATTGTTAGACTCTCATCCTGTAGATTGATAACATTAGCTTGACTTTCTGCATCCGGGAAATTTATTACTTTTGAAATATGTTTCTTATAAACTGGGTTCTTAGCAAGTTATATCAAAGGGTCTGGAATATTAATCTTGTTCAATTCATTCTCCAAATTGAAAGTGAAAACTGATTTTTCTAACTCTTTAGTCTACACTTCTGCTTCTTTTGTCTCCATTGTATTAGTTTGCGTTGCCTTTGTTTCAACATGATTTGTTTGAATTGCTAATGTTTCAGTGGATGGTTTTGAGACTAAAGTTTCATTTCCTTTATTCTGCATCAAAACCTCTTTCGGTGGATTTGAAGTAGTAGTCTTATCTCTCGGACTTAAATCATATTTATTATGTAGCTCAACCAATATTGAATCAGTGAGATATTTGTATTGTGAGGTAGGCTCATCAAAGTTATTGATATTTTTCTCATCAAGTAATGGTCCAAAAATTAAATATTGTTCGTAGTATTGTTGAATTAAATGAGGTTCAATATCATCATCACTTAGATTGTTCATTTCCTCATCTAATTCATCATACTCTTGAACTTCATCTCATTGTATTAAATTCTTTTTTTTAAAAGGATCTTGAATTTTTTTATCCTCATTCTTAATTTTTCTCTGTTGAATATGGGGATTTGTATTGAGGTTTCTCCTGAATTGATTTCTAACATAAGGGTCGGGTTTTACTTTTTCCATCTCCATGTTGGATATTTTATTTGATAAAACTTTAATGATCTTAGCCATCTCTTTTTCTTTCTCATCCTAAGTATTCTTTCTTGAACCTAAAGGTCCTCCTTGTTCTTTAAATCTTTGAGGTTCCCTAATTCCAACTTTAGACTACTAAGCCCTAATATTGGCTCATTACCCCTTAATTGGGGCATATTAGATTAGTAATGTTATTTATTACCCCTTAATTGGGGCATATTAGATTAGTAATGTTATTTTATTTATGTCGGCTTTAAGCCATTAGTTGTAATTATACC
>ML824639.1:107170-119675 GCA_009831015.1 Picea engelmannii | reverse complement strand
AGTAATTTTTTCTTCAATGTAATTTGGAATTTTAAATAGCCAAAGGACAATCCTATTCAAAGACCCACCCAATTTTAGTGTGGCCAAAGGCCAATGTTTTTGTTGCCAAAGGAAACAAACTTGACCAAGGGTTTGGTGGCCAAGGACTAGAATTAAACTTGCTCTGATACCAAATGTGACAAAACAATCTAGCTCATATCACACACATCCAAAATATTTGGAACAATATAAAGAAACCCATGTGGACAAGTAATATATTAAAAAAATGTATGACAATGAAAATATGAATATGATAGTATAGTATGATTCATGAGTACAAATGAGGGACAAATATATACCCATGTAGGGGTGTCCTTTCTCTAAGAGATGTGACTATATATGTGACCTATGTTTTTTTTCTTAATATTTAATTATTTCTTTAATTTCTTTAAAATCTTAGTTTATTTTTAATTTCTTATTTTGTTTATAATTGTTTTTATTAATATGTTTTGGATTTATTTCTTACTTTTTCATTACAACTTCGGTAGGCCTAATGGTTAAGAAAAATCCTTTCTTCTTAAGAGGTCACATGTTCAAAGCTAGATGGGGGTAAGGTATGTACACCTTTATAGACTTCAACAATTAAATCATTGCATGGAGGGGGTCTCTTGTCCCACAAACAAGGGGGTCTCATACACCAATTTTGTGTCTGGCTTGGTCGTGACCTTAAAAATAGATTATTATTATTATTATTATTATTATTATTATTATTATTATTATTATTATTATTATTATTTTAATATTTTGAGTGTTTTGTTTTTTTCTCTCCTTATCTTAAAAAAATTTATGTTTTTTCGTTTATATATACAATTTTTGCACAAAAACACTTTTTCTTTTGTTTTTTTTATATCTATTTGTTTTTTTGTTTTTTTAATTATTATTATTTTTTTATTTTCATGATTTTGTTTGCAATTATGTTAGTTTTTTAGGCCATGGATTCAAAAGCATTGCAATTTTAAGTCTGAAACAAAAGATTAATGTACTACTTGTAGCACCACATTTTGATTTAGAGGGTGATGTTTAGGTTTAGTTCACGACATTATCGGTTGTCAAGGCCATGGTTTCAAATAAGTTGTAATTCTAACCTTGAAAAATAAGAATTGTTATTGGTAACACTAGTGTTCATTTCAGTGGTTGATTTTAAGGTTTTTGTTTGGAACAGTAATGGTTGTCAAGGCCACAATTTCAAATAAGTTTTAATTTTAACCCTAAAAAAAAAAGCAGGCATGATGTTGGGAGCACTACTTTTTTATTCAATGGTCGATTTAAAGTTTTTTTTTTTGGCAAATTTACGGGGATTTAGGGCCATGGTAGAAACATGTGGTAATTTGAACCTCGGAAAAAAGGGTGATTATGGTAGCACCACTTTTTTATTTTGGCATTTTTTACCCCAAAAATATGGGTATTTAGGGCCAGAGTTCTCATTTTGAGGTCATATTTCTCGTCGAATCGATAACTATATTCACTATCGATTTGCTCAATATGATAAGAATCTCACCTCACTTTGTCCTTAACAAAGGACTCCCAATGATGTTTATCCATTACACACCCCTCACAAACACCACTCAGTGGTTCAATATGTGGAATGCCATTTGTAATATGAAGAGGACTCATATGTTATAAAGATCTAAATTTGGTGTTACTAAGACATGGGAGCCATAACCCTTTGGTGTCATCAACATTGGCCACCATAGAAACAAACCCTTTTCGCTTCAAGGAAGGACTCATCCCCAATTTTTACATATGATCATGTTCATCAAAATACCTTGATGAAACCACATTAAAAACATCACTCTTGTCCTTTACAACCCATCGATCTAGCCAATATTCCACATCTTTATTAGTGTGTGTAATGCAATAAATAGAAATAATATTTTTTTCAACACTTAGAACACTTGGAACATCTCCAAACTTACTTGTATCTAGAAGACATCACCACAACCTAAAACTTGTAGAGTTGAATCATCACCAATAACCACTTTCTTTCCATTGTGTCATTGTCTATAATAAGAGAGAAGATATTCATGTTTGGCCATATGTCAGGTAGCTCCATAATCAACAATCCACTCTTTCTAAGAACAAGGGGGGCAATATGTAGAATGCATTGCTCAATGTGGATTGTGAGAGGAACCAAAATTTTCATCGAAAATCTCTCCAATGCCTACTATAAATATCACAATATCTTTTATTTTATAAATACAAGTAAGGAAAGACTTCAAGAGATGCCCCTCCTTGTGGTAGTGGCTACATATGAGTCTTTTCTTTGTGATAGATTTTGGGTGTTCCCCTTTTCCTCGATTAGACTCAAATTTAGGAGTTGAGATAACCTTTCAATAGGCTTGATCTCAAGGGGTTAATTCACCCATGTTCCTCGAAGTAAATTGATGTTGGATCAGACTCCTCAAGGGAAATAGTTGCATCGCCCTTGATAAATAAAGTGATACTATAGAATATGATAGAAAAATACTTGAATGCATGAGATAAATTATTCAAAACAATACTTGCATATTCTGAATTTGATTTTTCCTATCTTCTTGATGTTATGATGTTAGAGTTCAAATTATTAAACTTTTAAATACACTCAACTATGCTGAACTCACCCATATTGAGATTTGAATGTTTGGTTTTGAGTTAGATGACCTCAATGGTATTCACAGTTCTAAAGTGACTCTTGAAGGTGTTGTAACCTAGGTCTGCACCCCTACCCTTTCCCTCCTTTACTCTATACATCCATCAAAGGTATGATTTTTGTTTTGTGTTTGCTAATTTTATTCTCCATGATTTAATGACTCGGTGTCGATGGCCCATGCCGGTCTTTACTTGCTTAGAATCATTGTATTGCTTTCTTGAAAGGTGATTACATGTTCTGGTTTGAGTTTGAAACAAATGCCATCATGTTTACCATTGATTGAGCATGCAACAGGTCAACCAAGTCCTTTATGTGCACAGGAAACATCCAAAAAATAAAGACGCATCAATCCAGAGCAATGGATTTCGGGCTTAGGTTGTGAGAAATAGATAGATTAAATTTTTGACGATCGATATCCAACAGTCAATTAATATCAATGGCTCTTGTGCATTCAGAGTTTCAAAATCGCAAGAGGTTTTAACCAAAAATAAATATGAAGTTTTACTCCAAGACTTCAGCGTTTGGGCGTCCACTCTTGTTATTTTTTCAATCCTAAAAATCTTTGAACGTCGAATTGTCGAAGTGGCTGCCACGTCACTCTGGGATATTTTAATCCATAGAAAACATAGTTCCCCGAAGTGTCGAAGTGACAGAGCCTCTTTCTCATAAAAAAATTCAGTTGACGTGTCATATGCCACCTATCAATTTATTTAAGATGACATGTGGCACTCATTTCAGGTACTTTGGTTACATCATTTGCGTTATTTTAGGTGACACGTGTCACTCTCATTTTATGACACATCATCGATTGTGACAACATGTTTCCACGTCACTCCAAAATTTTTCCACTCTGAGAGATTTTAATGTAGAGAAAAAATGGTTCCCTGAAGTGTCAGAGTTCCAAAACGCTGAATTGTTGAAGTATATTCCATGTCCCTCTAGGAGATTGTCACTATGGGAGATTTTAATCCAAAGAAAACACAATTTTCTGAAGCTCGGAGTCCCCGAAGTCCCGAAACATTTAATGATTAAAGTATCTTAATCTCTGGTGAATTTTCTTAGTTATAATCATTGGTTAATGACTTCATGAGTTCGATCATTCGGGACATAGTTATACTCTTCATTCAAAATCTCCCAAACGTTGAATTGTTGAAGTGGCTTATCCTCATTAATTTTCCGCATTAAAGTATTCTCTAAACGGGTCCAAACGAAGAAAGGGTCAGTTACAGTCAAGATAGAGAAGCTTGATGAAAACCAACAGGTACCAGAAATGAAGCTTCATATCTGGACCTTGCAACACCATAATTAGGAATTGGAGAAACTGCACTCCATACTGTAGAGGAAATATCAAAGACTTTAGAAGAAGCACCAAAAGACTTGCTTCTTCCTAAAGGAGATAATTTGAAGAAGCTTCCAACACACCCAGTTAACTCCCAGTGACCTCCAACATCACACATGTACACCAGTACTCGATACATAGTTCAATTCAGTCACTCACAGTTATTTTTGACAGAGTTTAGTTTACTCTAGCATATGCATCATCTAGTTTATTGCTAGTAGCAGTTTTTAGTTGTTTAATTGCAAGACTCTTTTAGAGTAAGGCATTATAAGTGGTCATTTATGTGTGATATGAACCACTCCTTTTTGTTAAGTCAAGCTTGAAGTATACATTACTATGCTCCAACAGTATTTAGTTAAGTCAATAAGTTGTTCTCTAACTGATAGTGTAGAGTTAAGCCTCAGTTCCAGATGGACGAGAGCCTCTACAACTTTGATAAATATGTAGTTTTTGTATGTTTTGAGGGTTCATATTTTTTTGGAAAGAATATCAATACATCAAATTGGTTGAACATGTTCTATGCATGGACTAAATCTCTCTACCTTGTGAATATACTCTTGATGGAAGTGTGTTTGTGTCCAAATATACATATGTTTTTATCTTATCTTGAATGCAATTTTTTATTTGTGCAAAGTACATTTCATTTCCTTCAGCTATTGTATAAATTGTCTTTATTAATATGAAACTTGTAAAACAACAAATGATTTGGTGAATATTTGTTTCTATTGCAACATGTGGGACTAATTGCGTTTTTGATACATGTTTAATGCCTTGAAATGATATTTTAAGTATTGAACTTCTTACATTAGATTATTCATTGAATGGTTTGTTGCTTCCCTGTGTTCTATCCTCTATTATCTCACTTGTCTATCATTTGTGTGCCACCATCCAAGGAGGACCCTCCTCCATATAATTTTACCAACCAACCATGTTCTTGTCTTTGTAACCAACCCTCCAACTGACCAACAAAATCAAATAACCAAAAAACCAACCATTCCAAAACTTGAGGTCGCCTAGCTCTTCCCTTTAGTAGTCAGGTGTAGAATTTAGGACCAACAGAAGGTTTCCTAGATTTCTTTCACACCTTTATTGTCCTTGGTATGATGAATAAAATCTATTTCAATGGATAAAGTGATCAACCCAAGAGTTTGATACTTATTTGAACATATGAGAGCATTGTTACTCCCCATTCCCAATGGTAACTAGAGGAGATAATATCTTGCGGCCAACAATGGAGAACATGATCCTGAACATGATGATGATTAACATGTCCTTAGATGTCAACCCAAAAAATCCCCTCATTCACCTTTATAGCTATAGGTCAAACAAGGATCATCACATTCAAGCAACCCAGAGTATGAGAGATGGGAAGCCATCGCCACCATGAGGTATGTTAGTCCTTCTTTCATGTAAAGTGTTGTGCTTAATTTTTCAGGCATATGGATGAGGATATTTGGTTGAAGTTGGATAATGGATCATTTTTTGGGGAAATTGTGTCAGTTTCCTTGTTTCACTTTGGTGGTCATATTTTATTCCCTATTCCAGTTTTGTCACCGCCCAGGGAAAAGGGGTACTACCGGGGGGGAGCTCATAAGGGTAACATTATGTTCCCCACCATACTTAACACTTTCCATCCTGGAGCCTCTCATAATGTACTAAAATTCAACAATGGGTCATGGTCCATTCTCTCATGAGAAGAGGGGTTTAATGACCAGAGGTTGTTTCACAACAACTTCTAAAAGAACAAGAAAATGATGCTAAATAAATATAGAAATCAAACAAAAAGGACTAACAAAAGTCAATCCAAACTTGATCTCTACTCTTTTAGTACTCACCCTGGTCCCAAATAGAATGATAAATATTGAAACCTTATAAAGGGTACTTGCAAATATGATAAAGTGGACTAGAAATATGGTTGATAAAGGGGTTAAAAAAATAATGCGTAATTATGGGGTAACTCAAGAGCAGGCGCACCCTCCATAAATATGCTCATATAAATGGGTTTAATGACACCATGAGACATGAAGTAATCCCTAAAACCATATCATTAACACACTTAATCTTGAAAGGTTTTTACTTTCCCTGTCACTCTCGGGACCTATCCGTCTACCTAGGTTATATTATTTCTTGTCTAGGTAGCACACCTAATAGGGTTGGATGAAGTCCCTCCCATACTTAGACTTGGAAACTCACATGGAGTCTTGGGCTGGTGTGATGCTTGAAGGAGATACTAAGGTGAATTGTCTTACATGGATTATATATTAAGATAAAACTTACTTTGCATGATTTAAGGACTAATGTTTCTTATGAAACTTGGCTAACCTAGTTATATCCTTTGGTTTGTTTTGGATGGACCTGACATGGTAATTTGAGGGATGTTCTGGGATTGTACCTAGGAAGTTGTGCCTTTATTTTAGGACCTTGGCACATATGATGGAGAGTAGTGGTCATCCAATGACTCAACAACCTCATAACATTGAATGATGGACAAATGGGTTTTGTAGGATCAGATTCAGTCATGATGGCACACAGATGGAATGGAAGTCCCACATGGTGGGTAGAGTGCCCCAAGACTTATTTTTCACCAGGATCAAGTACGTTTCAACAACAGATAGTTAGAGACAATGTAGTTATGAGATGCATCTCTAGAGGGCATGAACACAACACTTGGATCTTGGATGTTGGCCCTATTATGGTGATGATGTCACCTTATAGGGTACGATGCAGCTAAGATTTGATGCACACATGGGGTATTGTTGATTCATGGCATGACGTTTGGTGATGAGAGACATCGCTTGCTCCCACACAGCTCCATATTGATGCCACATGGTCTTTGGAGGCCTCCCTCTTTCCCAAGAGGGCTTGACGTCTCACATGTGTGGCTATTATGATTTGTTTTTTGCACTTTTAGCATTTGTAAAGGTCAAATTAGGGGTTGACCCCACTTATATTTTGTTGTTGACAGTTTATGCAGAAAAGTGTGTTAAGGTAGCCTCATATAAAAAAGTTAACCCTAACTTTCATTTTATCATCATTTTTCACTCATCATTTGTGGGTGACTTCTAAAATTTTCGGCCTTTATGGGTAAATAGCTCTTCTCTCTCATGCACTATGCTTGGAAAGGTCTCTTGTGGATGGATTTGCTGATTTTGGATGGATACTTCTTCAATTAGGGTTACTTTCTCTTAGTTTCTTGGATGAAGTAAGTAAATTTATGCAATCATTTTTCATGTTATTAATGTTTATGGTGAAATTGATATTTGTTGCAAGGAATATTTTTATTGAAACCCTAAGAGAGGAGCATCAATTCTTCTTCCTCTCACAAGGTGATATTTTTTTAGAATTAGTTAATTTTCCTTTCTAGGGTTAGAACCCTAAATCCCTAAAGTGATAACACTTTAGAATTTTAGCCTTACACTTTTGATCTTTGACCTAGTTGAAGCTAAAAGAAGGGAGGAACAAATTCTAGGGCCCAAATGTGCTTGCAGCCTAGAAGTTCTTCTCCTCAATATCTAATACTTGAGGCAAAAATGTGCTTGCACCTTAGGGTTTAGATCCTACCTCTTAGTTTCAAGTAGGCCAACCTTCACACTTAGTTACATTTGAAAGAATCCATAACCCTTAAAGGCACTAGTATTAACACATTCTCATGGTGAATTGATTGATGAACTCACTCTCTCAAAACTCTCAATCTTTCTACTAACTACATTAGCACTAACATTGGAAAAATCACTAAATAACTTGATGTTGTTATAACATTTTGCTACAACCATATGAAAACACTTTAGTTTGTTGTATACACTCATCTAAAGGTGGGTCAACTCATTTAAAAAATGCCTCTAACAATTGGATTGTATTTTATTGTTTGCATGCTTAATTTTTGTGGTCAATTTTGGTATTTCTGAGCATTATTTTTTTTTTTGTTACAAGTTACTTATTCTTTTTATAAGACTGGTTTATTGCTGCAATTTGCAAAAAAAATAGAAATTTAACTTTTCTAGTGTCTAGAAGATTTATTTATTGCATGCTTTGACTTGGAAATTGTTATATACATGTTGTAAAGTGTTCTTGTTCTGAGAAGGTATCAAATCAATCTTCAAATATCTTCTCATCTTTGACCTAGATCAATCATAAGGTGATAAAGATAGGGGGAAATAGTCTTGGCTACTAAACTTGTTATTTGATCCCTTGAGGTCATGAGGTAAGCTTCCCTTGTGGTGGACCTATTCCATCACTACAACTAGGGAAGTCCCTACTCAGGTGACAATGGTAGGTTCTTCCATAGTTACACAATATTTGGGGTATTGTGTTGGGATTTGCAAAAATGCAAATCCTATGATAACACTTTGGCACCATTGTCAGGGAGGATTGAGTCATTCTCCTCAAAAAACATGTCTTTGGTAAACTTATCTTGATGTCCTTCTATTACAAGTTTACCTAGTGACTCCACTGAATGTAGTTCCCTCACCTTCCTTTATGATCTAAGGGGGCTCATCTAGAGAATCCACTGATATATTCTAGGGTGTCATCCTACTCTCAACTTTTTGATATTTTGTATTTTCAAGTAAAGGAATTATGGCATGATGGTCACTTCCCAGAATGTTTCTTTCCCTGGATATTGAATATGTTCTGAGATACCCAAGTCACTTTTCTCCAGGTGGGGGGAATAATTCTCCAAAATTTGATGGAGACCAGTCCTTGGATATTACTCATGATGTGAATTTTTTGAAGTATGTATCAGAGATAGATGTGACACATCAAGATGTGTTGATAATATGATGCAGGAGCATCGTCAACATCAAGCGAGCATGGGGGAAAGCGCCACACATTTTGAGCATATGTTAAATTGTTTAAAAAAATTTGAAGAGTGGATGCGCAAAACTTAAATGTGATAGTTAAGGAGAGGCATACTTATGTATTGTAAAGGACCTGGAGTGATCCACTCTCATCCATAGTAGGTAGAAGGAATTTATGTAAGTAGGTAGAATTGAATATTAGATTAGACATTTTTAGAAGGAGTGGAGGGAAAATAGATATAGACACCCTCATCGTGTATTTGTAACATTATTGAAGAGCATAGGAGAGAAGCAGAGAGCTGGGTAGTAGACTCCATGTACATAAGTTCTGCATTAATACAAATAAGTTGTGATTCAGATTCATGGTGTTCGTATATTCTCTGTGTATGCATCTTCAAATGTTATGCTCTTGAAAGTTTTGCTCTTTCTATTATGAAATTGATTTTATGCTATGTATGAATGATTTCCTATTGAATATTTGGAATTTGAGAGAGGAAGAGTAAGGAGAATGAGTTTCAATTGCTTCTTTGTCTGAGCAAGATTCCTGCAAGGAGTGCAGTTGAATTGTCTGCAAGGAGTGCGTCGACAAGGATTTCAGAGGGTTTCCTCTGAAAGCTCAGGAGAGGTAGCAGTTGTTCTCATTCCCTTAGAGTGCGGTTAGGAACATGTGTCGTGCAAGGAGTGCACAGGCCAAGGAGAGTCTCAGGGTTGCGGACCTGAGCCAAGTATCGAAGGACTACTGCTACAGGTGTGCACAGAGTCGAAGTAGTTGAAATTTGAAGGTGTCTGAAGGTTGTGTAAGGAGTGCACGCCAGATTCTTTTTTAAGGCTCGAAGTTGTGAGAAGCTCAGGAGGAGTAAAGCCTTTGAAAACATTGAGGGGCATCGGAAGTTTGTAGTGTAAGCGGATAATTCCAGGGAAGAGTCCTTGGTTTCCTTCATAGAAATAGTCAAAGGGAAGAGACCGACTATCAGGAATCTATGGGGAGGATTTGCGAAATCCCGCCAGCCATCAGATCTACTAGACAAGAAAGGGGGTTACGGCTACATCTGGAGTTCAAGCTCAGGAGATTGTGGACCGTCATATCTCATTCAAATACCCGTCAGCCGTTGGATTGACCGGGAGTTGCACGAAGTTTAAACGTCATGAATGGGAGGAGGAAAGTTCCGACGAGAGGCGTGGCCATCAGAAATTTGGAATTCATGAAATCGGGAATCACGAGGACGAGTGATCGGGAATTTTCATAGTGAAAATCCTAGAATCAATCTGAGTCGTCCATCTTGAGGAGACAAGTGGAAATCATCGAGAGCCCGTCGGCATTTCGGCAACCGGGGTTTTAAGTTGACAAAGAACTTGTGTCATCAAGGCATCAAAAGTCTCAAAATCTCGAGGTTGAATTGGGACCATCCATCTTAAGGGGACACGTGGTGGAGATCTAAGATCTCAGGAAAAGTTTCGAAAGGGAAGACTCCATCAGAGTTTCGGGATTCGACAAATCGAGAGTCCTGCGAGCAATAGATCAGGAAAATCCATGTTGGAAACCCAATAAATGATCGGAGCCGTCCATCAGTTGGGACATGTGGACAAGATCAGAAGCCCATCGACATTTCGATCATTGGGACTCATACAAGCAAGTGGTTTGGCTTGGCAGTTGGTGAAACCCCGAGGGTAAATATGAACCGTCCATCCACTTGGGACGCATGTCAGAAATCCAAAGAAAGTCAAGGATCGACATTTCGTGAGTCCTAGAGGACTTGCAATTCGAAATCGCGAAGTTCGATTCTCCGAAAAGAGGAGAGCTCCGTGTGGGACCCAGCTGACGTCATCTCGTCATAACGAGGCATCGAGAATTTCCATGGAGAAAACCCTGAAGCGGCGAGGACCGTCCATTCTAGAGGATGTGTGGTGACAATCGTGATCGTCGGGAAATTTCCTGAAAGGAAAGTCATCCATCAGAAAATCGTGAATCAGGAAATCGGGGATTCCGTGGATAAGAGGTTTAGTGCATTTCGACATTCGAAACCCCGAACCCCGATAAAAGGTATGACTACGGTCATATAAAGGCAGGTCACATGACTAGGGCATAACCAGGAGGGGATAGAGCACAAAGGGAGCATATCGGGAAAGCGGAGATCGGGAAATCGGGAACCAAAGGGATCGTGACATCGGGATTTTGAAAACCCCGAAACCCGATTGTGACTTTCTGTTGGGAACGAAGAAAGAACAGGGCCTAAAGGCTGTAAGGTGTCGAAAAAGACCTGTGGGTCAGATTTAACCAAAGATTCCAGTGGAGAATCGCAGGAGCCACTCCGGCTCGAGGGTGAACTTTGAACAATCCTTAAGACCGGGAGGTCAGCACAAGGGGCCTTTGCTGAGGCAAGGGGGTGTGCCTTTACCATAATATTAGTTTTTCTATCTCTTGAAACAAAACAAAAGGACTGGGCTAAGCATACTCTTAATCCAAAGAGTATCTCTTCTCTTACAATCCTCATTGAGGAATTCCTCAAAAGTTGGGCCTCGAGAACACAAAGTCAGGAAGACACTCTCCACGATCTCACAATGGCCCTCCAAAGAAAAGGGTGTTGGAAAATTGGTTTTCATTGATGTCGACCCTAGAAGAAGCCCCGAAGAAAATCTAGAAACCCCTAGAAGTGATGAGTTTATTTGAAGGAGTCTCCAAATTGGTCCCCTTATGACATATCTTTAAGCATGGCCCTTATGGGAAGATGGTTTGAAGTCACCTAGAAGAAACCCATAGAACCCTAGAACGTCAAGAAAAGAAGCCCTGGAAGCATGGTCAAGAAGCCCCAGAAATATGGTCAAGAGGCCTCAAATGTAAGTACCCAAAAGTCGCCCCTAATGGAATAAATATTAAAAATATTATTAAGATAGAAAATTACAAGTCCACCCTAATTAGAATAATAATAAAAAATCAAATTGAATTGTTTTGGGTCAAGTCAACCCTAAAAGGAGGGCACCAGATCTAGTATAAACAAGGAACCTAGGAGCTCATTTGTAGAATGAACTCAAGCGACTTCTGAGGTAATCAAGGAGATCTGAGGAAGTTCATATTTGAGGCAAACAATGGTTCAAGAGGGAGAACATTTCAGGAGAATTAGGGAGGATAAGGTAACTCTTTCTCTAATATGTATTGGAAAATAACTGAAGTCTTATATAGGAAAATATTGAGTCAGTGAGGACAAATTTTTCTGAGGCTGCAAGGAAAATTTTCTGAGGCTATAAGGTTGATATTAACATCTATCCTTCTGGGCATATTGAGGCCTATTATGAGGTGGTTTCCATGAGCAAATTGAGGTGAGTATTCAAGAATTTTTGTGTGTATTTTAGGCCTATTCCGAGGCCAAATATTAAGTAAATTCTAGGCATGTTCTGATGTTAAATCTGAGGTGAATTAAGGATAGATATGAGGCAAGTGAAGGGTAGATTTGAGGCAAGTTTAGGCCTCTTCTAAAATAAAATTGAAGGGAAAACTGTTAAGAACCAAACATCAATATAGCATAGAAAAACCTCAGGAAAAGTACTCAACGCCTTGAAAAAAAGATAATTTCAGATAATAAGCCTCTTCGAGGGGGCAACCTCCTTTTACTCCACTTAAATGTTCAAGTACAAGATGATTCAAAATGAAAATGTCTCCTTGGTATATATAGGAGACTAGGAGGTATAATTACAACTAATGGTCTA
>ML824639.1:67177-82000 GCA_009831015.1 Picea engelmannii | reverse complement strand
CTCCTTTACTCCAAAGAAACATTTGGATGGTTTGGCATATAGTTGTTGCTCCTTTAGTAGTTGTAGCACCTTGTCAACATGTCGCACATGATCCTCCCAAGACTTGCTATAGATTAGTATATCATCAAAAACTACTAACACAAATTTTTGAAGGAAGGGATTGAAAATGGAACTCATCAACCCTTGGAATGTGGAAGGTGCATTTGTAAGGCCAAAAGGCATGACCAAAACTTCATAATGGCCTTCATGAGTTCGAAATGTTGTTTTTGGGATATCTTCTTCCTTCATTCTGATCTTATGATACCCTGAATGGAGATCCAATTCTGTGAAATATATTGCTCCATGTAGTTCATCTAACAATTCATCAATGACGGGAATGAGAAAATTATCTTTAATAGTGACCTTTTTGAGCTCTCTATAATCTAGACACATACACCATGATCTATCTTTCTTGAATACCATTACCACTGGTGCAGAGTAAGAACTTTGGCTAGGTCTAATAATGTCAGCCTCTAACATTTATTCAACCATGTGCTCAATTTCACCCTTCTAGGCGTAAGGGTATCTATATGGCCTGATGTTATGAGGAACACTCCCAGGAATTAGGTGAATTTCATGATCATGATTTCGAGTGGGTGGAAGACTTTTGGGAATATCTTCAAATAATTTGGAATGCTTATCAATGATCCTTTGAAGATCTAGAGGAATAGATGACTTAGATGTTTGAACATCTAGTGAGCATGGTTGTGAAATAATGCCTTGATGCGTCTTTTTCAATAATTTTGTCATGCCATTAGAGCTTACCACCTTACTGGGTTTCCCTATGATACCTCTTAACTCAATTTCTTTTCCTTCCAATGAAAATTTCATGAAAAGTTCTTGAAAATTAAAATCCACTATTCCTAATGATTGTAACCATTGGATTCCTAGTACAACATCTGCACCACCCATGGGTATATAAATCATTGGACTATTCATTACATATTCCCCCATAGTAAGATTGATCTTATTTCATTTTCCTGAGCAATTGATATTTCCTCCATCTGCAATCATTACTTGAAACTCTGGCGCTGGATCTACAAAGCAATTGAGAACTTTGGCTAATTTATAGTGAATGAAATTATGAGTACTACCAGAATCAATTAGGACTATTACCTTTTTATTTTTGATGTATGCTTCGATCTTGAGTGTTTGAGGAGTGCTAATTCCAGCCAATGCATTACACGATATCGCGGGAGTCAACTCTTCAGATGAAATTGCTTCTATGTTTTAATCTTGAGATGGTTCTTGTTCTTCTTCCTCTTCACAATCTATGTAGCATAATTTCTTCTCACCACACTTATGTCCCTTATTGTACTTGTTGTCACAATTAAAGAATAAAAATTTTGCTTTTATTTCCTCTAATTGTTGAAGTGTTTTAGAAGAAGGAGCATTGTTCTCTCTATAGATGTTAGGATTGGTCCTCCTAGTAGCCATAGCCATATTTTTACTTTCAACATTTCTTGCTACCTTAAATGCATTCTCTAATGATTTGGGTTCCCAAAGGCTAACATCATGTTGAATGTTATCCTTTAAAGTTCCTATGAATACATCAATCAAGTGCTCATCTGTAATATTGGTTACCTTTATATTCAATCTTTGGAAGTTCTCAATGTGCTCGGTAGCTGAACCCGTTTGCTTGAGATTTATCAATTGGCTAAAGAAGGTATTTCTCCTTGTATCCTCATAGTGTGCTATCATTTCTTCCGTGAAAATTTTCCAAGTGATGAGTGATTTACGAGAAAAAATCCATCGATACCATGCAAATTGATTAGGTTCTAAATATAAAGAAGAAATTTGTACCTTTTGTGTATGTGGCACATTATGTAGATCAAAGAATTGCTCCATATGAAGTATCCATGTGATTGGGTCCTTGCCATCAAACTTCCTCATATCGATCTTAGGAACGCGGGTGGTCTTCAACCCAAAGTTGGAGTTTCTCCATTCTGGATTCACCTTCCTTGTGTCCGCGTCATGAATTTCATGGGATGCATTTTCACTTTCAGGTATCTTCTCTGTTACAAAATATTTCAATACTTCCATGATCTCCTCTTTTAAACCATCCATCTTTGCCTCCAACTTAGCTTCCATCTCTTGTAGTTCATCTTTTGTTACTATCTTCTTTTGTAAATCATTTATGTCCCTACTCATTTCTTCACCTTCATCAAGAGTCCAAGTAGGATTGTCTGGAGGCTTATTTGGTGTAGAAGTTCCCTTTTTGGGTGGCATGTTGGCCAAGTATCACTTTTGAACCTTGATTTTGAGGTGGTTCTGCTAGAAAATATTTCTTCTATTCTATCTACCAAGTTTCAGCACTTATGGGTATGAAACTTTATTTTATGTAGTTCTCTGATATTTCTTCTCTACAATGCCATAGGTCTGATCAAAATTGGATGTGCCAAGTGAAATTTACGGTAACTTCCCTACAACTTGTCGATTTGTTTCCTTTCCAGGAGATCTCACTTGTATAGCATGCCCCACACAAAATAATTGATATAAAATTCTGAAACTCATACTCAAAATACTACAGACTGTCCATGATCTAATGAAATTGGTCCCACTCAATTTTGATACTCTAGGAAGAAGTTATGATTGTTTTACCTGGAACACCTTCTTGAGACTAGTCAATAGGATTAGTTAGATACCCTATCTTACACAGGGTGTATCTACAAATTTAAGATGACCCAAAAGCTGAATTTTTACCACAGACACATTACTAAGTTCTGTGAATATCCTCTGGAGTTCAGGGTCTAAAACGTTACAGAAACGTTTTTATAGTGAAAATTCCGCAATGACTCATTTCAGGATGATTCCAGAACCCTATCTTGTATATGTTGTATCTCTAAAAGTATAAGGCCTCAATATCTAAAATTTTAACCCAACATACATTGATTCGTATACTAAATATCCTCCAAGTCATTCCTTCTGAAACATTGTAGAAAAAAAGTTATAGTGAAAATTCCAAGGTGTCTCAGATGTAGCAGCGAAACCCCAAGACCTTGAGCTCTGATACCATATGTTAAGAACCAAGTATCAATATAGCATAGAAAAACCTCAGAAAAAGTACTCAACACCTTGAAAAAAAGATAATTTTAGATAATAAGCCTCTTTGAGGGGGCAACCTCCTTTTACCCCACTTAAAATGTTCAAGTACAAGATGATTCCAAATGAAAATGTCTCCTTGGTATATATAGGAGACTAGGAGGTATAATTAAAAATAATGGAATAAAGCCGACATAAATAAAATAACATTACTAATGTAATATTCCCCAATTAAGGGGTAATGAGCCAATATTAGGGCTTAACATGCCCCTCCCCTTGAGACAAGTGTTGTCTGCAACGTTTGAGTAACTTTGAATCCTTCTGTATAAAAGATTCATCTTCCCAAGTGGAATATTCAGTCGATAGTTTCCTCCATTTAATGAGATACTCTGAAATGGATATATTCCTCAGCTGGTGAATTCTTGTGTCGGTGATAGCTTTAGGCTCCAATATGATTTTTCCTTCCTCATCAAGTTCTAGCAATATAGTTTGAACTGGGATCTTGTCCCCTATAACCTTATTTAAGCATGAAACATGGAAAACTAGGTGTACTCATGAAGATGTGGGCAACTCCAACTTGTATGCCATAGTACCAATCTTTTGCAACACCTTATAAGGGCCATAGCACCAATCTTTTGCAACACCTTATAAGGGCCATAGTACTTTGGTGATAATTTATTATCCTTCTTGGCTTGCTTGAGGGACATTTGTTTGTATGGTTGTAGTCTTAAAAACACCCAATCCCCTACTTCAAAAATGTGTTCACTACGATGTTGATATGCTTGTTGTTTCATGTGATTCTGTGCCATGGTCAGGTTGTCCTTTAATATTTGGAGAACTTTTTGTTGATGCTCGATGTGATCTTCCACTGCTTGAACCTTAGATTTTTCGTTTAGATAAGAAGTGATGGAAGGAGGGTGGTATCCATAAAGTGCCATAAATGGTGTCATTTTTGTTGCAGTGTGAAAGGAAGTGTTATACCACCATTCTTCCAAGGGTAACCATTTTAACCATTGTGTTTGTTTATCAGAGACAAAAAAACAAAGGTAGCCTTCCAGACATTTGTTCACTATCTCAGTTTGTCCATCAGATTGAGGATGATAGGATGAGCTATGAGCCAATTGAGTACCCAAACAAGAAAATAATTCTGTCCAGAAATGTCCTGATGGCCTGATGTTAGGAGGAACACTCCCATGAATTAGGTGACTATCATGATCATGATTTCGAGTGGGTGGAAGACCTTTGGGAATATCTTCAAATACTTTGGAATGCTTATCAATGATCCCTTGGAGATCTAGAGGGATAGACGACTTAGATGTTTGAACATATAGTGAGCATAGTTGTGCAATAACACCTTGGTGCCCCTTTTGCGATAATTTTTCCATGCCATTAGAGCTTATCACCTTACTGAGTTTCCCTATGATACCTCTTAACTCAATTTATTTTCCTTCCAATGAAAATTTCTTGAAAATTAAAAGCCATTGCTCCTAATGATTGTAACCATTGGATTCCTAGTACAACATCAGCACCTCCCATGGGTATATAAATCATTGGACTATTCATTACATATTCCCCCATAGTAATATTGATCTTATTGCATTTTCCTGAGAAATTGATAGTTCCTCCATATGCAATCATTACTTGAAACTATGGTGCTGGATATACAAAGCAATTGAGATCTTTGGCTAATTTATAGTGAATGAAATTATGAGTACTGCCAGAATCAATTAGGACTATTACCTTTTTCTTTTTAATATATCCTTCGATCTTGAGCATTTGAGGAGTGATAATTCTAGCCAATGCATTACACGATATCATGGGAGTCAACTCTTCAGATGAAATTGATTTTAGGTTTTCATCTTGAGATCGTTCTTGTTCTTGTTCTTCTTCCTCTTCACAATCTTATGTCCCTTACTATACTTGCTGGAATAATTTATTCTCACCACACTTATGTCCCTTACTGTACTTGCTGTCACAATTAAAGAATAAACCTTTTCCTTTTCTTTCCTCCAATTGTTGAGGTGTCAACCTTGTAGGTTGAGGTGTTTTAGAATAAGGAGCATTATTCTATCTATAGATGTTAGGATTGGTCCTTCTTGTATCCATAGCGATATTTTTACTTTCAACATTTCTTGCCACCCTAAATTCTTTCTCCAATGATTTGGGTTCCCAAAGGCGAACCTCATGTTGAATTTTATCTCTTAAAGTTCCTATGAATACATGAATCAAGTGCTCATCTAGAATATCTGTTACCTTTATATTCAATCTTTGGAATTTCTCAATGTGCTCTGTAATTGAACCCTTTTTCTTGAGATTTATCAATTGGCTAAAGATGGTATTGCTCCTTGTATCCTCATAGTGTTATATCATTTCTTCCATGAAAATTGTCTAAGTGACTAGTGATTTGCGAGAACAAATCCATATATACCATACAAATTGATTGGGTTCTAAATATAAAGAAGCAATTCATACCTTTTGTGTAAGTGGCACATTATGTAGATCAAAGAATTGCTCCATCTGAAGTATCCATGTGATAGGGTCCTTGCCATCAAACTTCCTCATATCAATCTTAGGAACGTGGTTGGTCTTCAACCCAAAGTTGGAGTTTCTCCATTCTTGATTCACCTTCCTTGTGTCCTCATCATGAATTTCATGGGATACATTTTCACTTTCAGGTGTCCTCTCTATTACGATATTTTTCAATACTTCCAAGATCTCCTCTTTTAAACCATCCATATTTGCCTCCAACTTAGTTTCCATCTCTTATAGTTCATATTTTGTTATTGTCTTGTTTTTTAAATCATTTATGTCCCTACGCATTTATTCACCTTCATCAAGAGTCCAAGTAGGATTGTCTGGAGGATTATTTGGTGTAGAAGTTCCCTTTTTTGGTGGCATGTTGGCCAAGTATCACTTTAAACCTTGATTTTGAGGTTGTTCTGCTAGACAATCTTCCTTTTATCGTATCTCAAAAATTTCGGCCCTCATGAGTATGAAATTTTCTTTTTTGTAAGTCTCTGATATTTCTTCTCTTCAATTCCACAGATCTGATCAAAATTGGATGTGGCAAGTGGAATTTACGGTAAATTCCCCACAACTTACTGATTTTTGTCCTTTCTCGGAGATCTCACTTGTAGAGTGTGCCCCACACAAAATAATTGATATAAAATTCTGAACCTCGTACTAGAACTACTATAGACTATCCACTATCTAATGCAACTAGTCTCACTCAATTTGGATAGTGATTCCAAAACCCTATCTTGCACAGGATTTATCTCTGAAAGTATAAGGCCTCAAGAGCTTAAATTTTAACCCAAAGTACCTTGATCCGTCTACTAAATATCCTCCAAGACTTTCCTTCTTAAATATTGTAGAAAAAAAGTTATAGTGAAAATTCCAAGGTGTCTTAGATGCAACAACGAAACCCCAAGACCTTGAGCTCTGATACCATATGTTAGGAACCAAATATCAATATAGCATAGAAAAACCCCAGAATAAGTATTCAATGCCTTGAAAAAGAGATAAATTCAGATAATAAGCCTCTTCTAGGGGGAAACCTTCTTATGCCCACACAAATGTTCAATTACAAGATAATTCAAAATGAAAATGTCTCCTTGGTATATATAGGAGACTAGGACGTATAATTTCAACTAATGGAATAAAGCCGACATAAACAAAATAACATTACTAATGTAATATGCCCTAATTAAGGGGTAATGAGCCACTATTTAGGGCTTAACATAATTATATCTTGTCAAATTCCAAAGTGGTAATTTCATATAACATAGGGATTATAAACTTATAATCTAGGAATGATTTCTTATGTACAAAATCTGGTTGTTGTTGTCTTACCATAGAGATATGTGAGTTGAGAGAGAAATGCCATGGATAAGAGCCATGAGAATGGAGCTCATGAAAATTGGTGTGTAAAAGTGAAACAATCAACTAGAGGGAGGGTGTAGGAAAAGTGTGTTGATCCACCTACATTAGTTGACTTGAATAAATCCATGTGAAAATTCTACATAATGAACCTCCTTTATTGTTGGTTTATCAATAAATGTGCAACCAAATCATTGTATCAACATGACACTAAATCAGTTTGTGGAGCGTAATTGTTCTAGGGAATAGGTTTCAATAACATGGCTTCACTCTCATTTTCCCTTTGTATTAACCCCTCCAGCCCCCTACCCCTTCGGGTACTCCTAGTACCACCATATATTTTCATGAAAGGGCCCATGATATTCCTCTATGTTACTCACCTTTGAGAGATCCTTCCACCATTCTCTAGTTTCAAGGCCCTCAGATCAACCACCTCCAAGTATGACTGCCTCTCCTTGGTTATTTGGGAAGTGGCCCTTAGCTCTTACCCCAACACCACTAACCCCTCATTCTCTCTAATTCCATTTTTGGTCCCATGAACAAGTAGTGAAATGAGTGCAAAATCGCTCTAATTCCACTAGCTCATAGTTGCTCTAATTCCATTTGGGGGTTCATTTTTCAAGGCATAGGTTTGGATTGAGGCAGGTTGTCCAACCCCGAGTGAATAAAGGGTATGGGTCTCTTACTCTTATAGAGAGACTATTTTTGCAACACTATTTTCGGGACATTGTGGGTTTCCTTCATACCTTAAAAAATTGTGGGGTCAACAACATACAGGTTGAAATTTTCCATAATGCGGGTCAAAATTGCCATAACATAGATTTAAAATTGCCATAATGCAGGTCAAAATTTCCATAATCTAGATAAAAAAATTAGGAATCCCAATATCCAGAAACATTTCTTAGAAAGGAGGGTTTCATACCATGGTTTTTTCCAGGGAATTCTGTGGAATCTCCATGAGCGAAATTTAGCCTGTGTGCCCTCCTTCTCCATGTGCATGTCCCTCCTTCTTTGTTCTCCTCTCCCTACTCCGTGTGCCTCTCCCTCCTTCTCCCCTACTACCCTCCACTCTTTGTGCATGCATGCCTCCTTCTCCCCTGCTAACCTCCACTATGTGTGTGTGTGTGTGTGTAGCTATTCGTGCCAGTTCAAAAATATGAGCACGATAGTCATGTAGTGATAGTGTAGTTTGATTTTGGTTTGGTTTTTTTTTTTATGTTGTTTTGTTTTGTTTTTTTGTTTCTTTTTATATTATTTATATATAATATAATTTATATATTATAGTTTCATCATATTTACTTTTTGTGTACCCTTCACGGAGAAGGTTTACGATAATGAAATATGGTTTTGCCTTTGTTAAAGGTAAATCTACCTACTCTAATGCAAGTCCATGATGAGTATCTTGAGCTCACCAATAGAAGGAAGGATAGATCACCATCTGCCTTTCCCTAGGGATCATATGCATAACAAAAAATAAAAGAAAAAAACATAAGAGAAATACCTTTACACTAACATTTGTCCTTCACCTTGTGAGAAAATTGGTTAATTCCAAATCTAGAGCCAAGATCAAACTTGCACACACATCAAACAAATAAAAGATTTCTCATTCCACTTTAAATTTCTAGATAAACAAGGTAAATTGAAATACACATGAAACTCTAAATAAATCTTCAGGTTAATCAAGCTCCTACCAATTCTAATATGTATGCATGGAAATACATTGTCAAGTACACAAGAATTGGGGCACAAGGGGGAAAGGGGGGAAGAATATAGATCTATATTATAATATTGACAAGGTGATAACAAGTGTACAAATTACATTCTATAAATTGTGAACATATGATATGATGTAAAACACTTAGGAGACTTAATCGATCAGGTGTCATTCATGTATACCCACTGTCACATGTTATGGAACCTACCACTGATGATGCTATTGGAAGATTGGTTGTTGTCATTGATGTCAACCCTAGTCATGGGTTTTGGACCACAATATTGATGAAGGTATTTGGACATGAAGGTCAATGCACATGTAGATACAACACCCATGGCTGGATAGTATACATCATTTTGTTTTTGTTGGTATGTGGCATGTCACGTGGATCCTCATGGTTGAGGAGAAATGAATTTTTGAAGATGACAAAGTGAATTGAAGAAGGAAGTACATGTAGGCCCTGAAGATAATTAAAGAAAAGAATTACAAAATAAGAAAGTGTCAGGTCGGCCCTCATGTTAAAAGGAAGTGACATAAATGGTATAAATAAACATCATTATACATTCATTTGATACAATTTGAATTTCATAGGAAATAAGAAGTAAAGAAGGCCGGATTTCAAGGGAGGATGAAGTCTTTTGGTGATGTGTTCTAAGGTATGTTATTTTTAGGTCATCTTACCATTTTTTCTATAATATTTTTTCTAGAATGATTCAGATGGTGAAATCTATATGGTATTGAGAATACATATCAAGGTACCTTTGGTAAAAATTTCAGCTCTTGATTCGCTATAATTATAGAGATACACTCTGTGGAAGATAAGGTTTGTGACCAGTCCTGAAGCTAGTCAATAAACAGGTGTTCCGGGTAAAACAGTCATAAATTCTTCATCAAGAATCCAAATGAAGTGGGACAAATTTCATTGGAAAGAGTACGGACTGTATTTTCTGACGTGTGAGTTTCAGAATCAGATGTTAATTATTGAGCGTGGGGAATTCTATGCAAGTTCACTCTCCTGAATAGACCAGAATTGAATAAAGTCTACCATTCTTTCTATAACCTCGTTTTGGGGAGGATTCAAGGAGTGAAAATTGGAGGATTTTCAGAGAATACATTGAGTAATATTATCTATAGGTTCAGAGTACTCCAATAATTGAATAATTGTAGAAATTGAAGAAGTCTCAGGAAGCATTATCAGGTTCTATGTGATGATTGGTTGGTGGTCATGATTTAATGTAAATTTTTATTATCTCTCATAAATTCTTGGGTGAAAGGAAGGGGAAAGGATGGAGAGTTCAATTCTCTCTTGATATTTGAGGATTGTATCTTCCTCTTGGAGGTTTATCCCTCCATTTACATTTGGAAGCTGTAGCTACCTCTGGAAGTCATTACTTCCCTTGAACAATAACTATTGATTATTTCTCATATATTGTGCATGGTGTATTGTGGTGTATTGGTGTAACTCTTATACTATTGTTCATTTCTCATTGGATATAATTGAATGGTTTAAATATAAGTTGAAAAAGGTTTTAAATTGTACTTGATATTGATTCACCCCCCTCTCAGTATCAACAGATGCCCCAAGTTACTGCAAATGTCTCTAAATCCACTTCCCAAAATAATGAGTTGAATTTTATAGGAATATATTCTCTAAAAGGAAGGCATTGAGGTATCTATCATCAATTGGTGTGAAATAATATTAGGAACATGAAATAAGTTCTTGGACAATAACTTTGAGAGAAAAAACCACTAAGTACAACTTGGCACTAGGAAGGTTGATATGGATGGTAAAGATATTTGAGAAATGTCCAACGCAAGCTAAAAACTTCCCTTTAACATGTGCATGACCTAATGATGACCTGGGAAACAATCGACACAAAAAGGGACCAATTATATACACCAATAATTCAAGAGACATTGAAGGGTGTTCCATAAAGACTAGAAGACTAACCAATCATAGAAGTGAAAACTCAAAATCATGGTGTAATCTCCTAAAATAAACTTGTCATTTTATTTGATTTTTAGGTGATAGCGTACTCATGAATAAGTGTCATTTTTAATTTTTTGTGGTTTATGGTCTCCAAGAAAAGGGAATAAGTGAGAACTTTCAAAATAAATCAATTTTTTGTTTATTTCTTTCAAAAATCAAAGAAAAGTCTTTTCGGTGGCTAACCATTGTTTTGAAGTTGATCAGGAGCCATTGAAAAGTCAAGCTTCTGGCGACAAATGCGAATTTTGGAAACAAGAAGGAGCCACCGAAAAGTCAAGCTTTCGGCGAAAAATGTGACTTTTGGAAACAAGAAGGAGCCACCAAAAGTGTAGAAGCGGTTTTGGGCACCGCCTCTTCAGGAGTTCGAAAGAGAAAAGGAAGTACACACGTCAAGAGGTTGATTGTTTTTATGGGAAATTGCAATGCTTACACGAATTTATCACCGGTTATGGAATAATCATTCTAAATTCGGTTTTACAGCCTGTGTGAAGGTGTGCTGTCCTATCAGTCCTGAGGGTTATCCAGTCATTATTAAATTCCATCTACTCATTGTCAGATCTTGTCTACATCAACATTATGGTCATCATTCAAATTCCTATAAACAACGTTTCTCCTCCACTAGTTGATCATACAGAGTTTATTCTTCATCGCCAACATGTTCTTTTGATTGGTAATTTCTTTGTTTCAGGTTTCTATAGGTTATCTTGTGTTTTGCAGATTGGTAAGAAACGAGGTGGTCCACCTCTCAGGAAGGAGTTAGACAACATTCAATATTTACAATCTCATTTAGAGATTCATCAGTATTTCTCAAATGCAGGTTGTCTCACTTATGTGGAAAAGCTACAAGAGGGTTATGTAACAACCCTAGTAGAATATATGTTTAGGGAATTATTAAGTAAAATTATTAGGTAATTAATTTTTCTAACATATTATTAATTAAAAAAAGATTGGTATAATGATACTAATTAAATATTTATTAATTAATTAATGGTTACAATTTGATTAATTAATTACATGTTACATTCATTGACATGGGTATTAAATTAATAGGGTTAATAAATTATATTGTTAAATTAAAGATTACATATACAGAGGGGATAAGGGGCATTAATAAATGGATAAGGCGACATGAATAATAGGATAAAGCATTAATAATCGGATAAGGTAATGAGTGTGTAGATAAGGTAATAAATGAGGAGAAATGGCGGTGAAGGAGGGATATGAGGGGAAGAGGTTTACGAAGGCAGGGAGGATCATTCTACGGGAAATTTTATTTTGGGGAGCTCTCTTGGATTTGCAGAGAGGAGAGTTGAGTTATGTAGTCGGGAGGATTAGTACAGGGTGCACCGGTTTGCTGGGGGTTTTGGGTACGGGGGCCAGGATATCCATATGGTATCCTGGAGCTAGGTAGTTGTCCTAGTTGGCAGGGTGGAAACTTGGTTTTGGGCAGAGTTGGTCCATGGATTCAAGTTGGGCAAGGCAGCAGCAGGAAGGTCAACAAGACAAGCAGAAAACAGAGGGTTAGCATCAGACCCAGGTATTTTAAATTACGTATTTGTTTATTCTGTTATGAATTTTATTATTTGTTGATCAATTTATATGCGTATGTGTTGAATTTATAAGAAATTACTGAGTTTCATAAATCAAGTAGAAGTTACTGTTTTGTTTGATTAATTATTTGATGTTAAATTATTCAGCTACTACACATGGTATCAGAGCACCTTGTTCACAATCTGGAGCCTTAAGGGCCAAATTCCCAGCTCCAACTCCAGCTCCGCCTAACCTGCAAACCAGAAGCACTATTATTTTGATTATATATAAACAAATCTAAATATTTATAAACAATACGAATTGAAAATGTAAAAACAAATTTACCAAAGTAAAACAAGTGAATTATGAATACAACTAGAGTTGTTACATAGGGCTAGATCCTTTTGATGGCATAGCCTAAAAGTTGAGCTAGGAAATGACTACACATAGAATTCCAAATCGGTAAAATTTGAATACTGAATAAAGCAATAACGGCCTGAAACTTATATGTCTGGGAAAATTAGGCTTAGGATTTGAAATCTGCAGAGACCTGCGGCTTCTATTTAAGGATGAAAGCATTAACCTCTTGGCTATGAGCCCAATGTACATGTTGCCAACTTTTGGGGAAGAAATATAGTATATGGGTTCAAATTAAAAGGAATCAAGAGATCTGTCGAGGTTTGTCTCTAGAACGTGGATCCTGCCAAGGCAATCAACAGCCTGAAGGTAGGGCCTTTAACTTATATCTAAAGAGAAAGGTAATTTAATAATTACATTACACTTGCAGAGCTCGAAGTTTAGATTGAATTTATTTACATTGGTCTACACTCAACAACACCCTAAGGGTCCCGAAACAAAGGGGATACAAGAAAGAATAAATGCTGGAAAATCGAAGATCAAAATCTGGAACGGATAATTTGATCATAGCAAACCTCAAGGTTAAAATTACGTAAGGATATGCTATTACCACCCTAAAAACATTCTTGTATCTTCTGGACATGCTATAATCTTGGCCAATAATCATGATAAAATACATAAAGGCCAAAATAGATGATAGTTAGATCCAAATGCTGAAATATATTGTGAATATAAAGTCTTTTAACAAAGAAACAAGTTTACTGAATGGGGATAGATAAACTGCTTAGAAATGATAGTTAGATCCAAATGCTTAAATATATTGTGTAGATAAAGTCTTTTAATAGAGAATTTTTTTTTTTACTAAATAGGGGTAGATAAACTGCTTAGAAGCTGTTAAGAACAGAAAGGAATAACTACCTAAAACCCAATGAGAACAAATGCATTTGAAAATGAAGAACACACGTTACAGTAATGTGCAGTGTGCAGCAGCAAATACAAAACAAATTAATAACAACAGCAGTTTGGCAAGCACTGTCAACAGATAAAACTACAAGATCAGAAGGCTTATTGGATCATAGCAAAGAACTGTTATGGAATGGCATGATGTTTCCATGGTATGATAGACAAATAGACGATCAAAGATGATAATAAAAAAATCTGCAAACAGTCGGTGCAGATCTCCCAAACCATGGTGAGAATGTGGATGCCCAATAAACAAGAAGCTACATTTAAGCCCTCAGCTTCGCCAACTCTAAGAATGAAGAAACATTTGAGCCTCAGCTTAGCTAGCTCCAAAAGGGCTAAAAGAAGCATAGAATGAATTAGGCCTTGAATGGAATCCAACCTCAACACAAAAAAATTTGCAAGGAAACTCCAATACAGAACTCACAAATACTTTTACTGGTTTCAACACGGAAAAATGAGGATAGAAACCAGGAGAAGGCATGCCTTAGTAAAATACTAAATTACAAGTTCTTTTATATGCCATAAAAGAGGTAACCCATCTACCAGAGATGCAGAATCTTCGATAAAACGAGAGAAAAAAAAAAAAACGAAGGAATTTATAGAGATGTCTTTTGGAAACCAAAAGGAGTCTAGGAGTCAGGGAAACACATTAACCAAAGCCAAACAAGTACACAAAATCTAAAAGATTTCAGCCAAAATCCCCAAATAAGCCTTTCTACAGACATGAAAACCTACATATAATCATACATAGTACACCTTATCTAAATTTCTATATGCAAGAACAAGTATCTGAAAATTAGAAATTGGAGAACCCGAAACAAAACACACAAAAAGGTTTTCTAATTGCATAAAACCAACATATTCCTACACTGCAAATTTCTCAGAGAATGCAACAACAATGGTAATGGCAGTCTTTCTCGCCAGTGTGCAGGCACCGCTTCCACGCCCACCGGGCACAGGCTAGGCAATACACACATTCCAGCAGGGGAATTCTGCACACTAGAGACATCGCCCAGAATCTGTACTCAGCTCGCCCTGCATTTCTTCTTCATCATACCAGTGCTCAAAACTGAGCATGGAGCCTATCGAGAGGGAGAGAGCATAATGGAGAGGCGGTAGAGTTCGTGTAAGGTTTTAGGGGAAGAGAGCTTGAGAGAGAGTACATGTAGGGTTAGGTTTAGGTTAGGAGGGTGTTGGAGGAATGAGGGCGGGGCACGTGGACTTCATGCATGCCCGCCCTTTGTTAGCATTGTTTGCGTTTAAATTATTTATTCAAATTTTTATATATGTTTTTTTTTTTTTTTTT
>ML824639.1:0-43574 GCA_009831015.1 Picea engelmannii | reverse complement strand
ATGGTTCTTAGGGAGAAAGTGCCTATATTCATCAAACACCTCCTTTCCTAAACTTCTTGAATGATGAGATCTCATCCTAGGACCACAAATTGGACATGCAAATTTACCCTTTGTTTGAAGACCTAGAAGATACACATCAATGGCAGCATTAGTTATATAAAAGAAATTATTTAAAAAACAAACATTATAATATCATCAACATCTAATGTATTTAAGTGCAATAGTGTGTTACATACCACAAAAATGTTTTAGTCCCGGTGCATCGTCAATTGTCCATGTAAGAATCCCATGGAATTGAAATCCTCTTTGACCTATTGGTCTGGAGATGTCGTACATAGTGATGTCGTCCCATAACTTTAACATCTCATCAAAAAGAGGCTCAATATATACATTCATATATTTCACTTGGTACTTACCTAAATGGTTAAAAAATACACATAATTACTACACCTTGTATACATATATGAAATTGTGCAATGAACAAGACAAATGAAATGTTAAACATTAAAAAAACAATAACGTTATAAAAATATACCTGGAACAATCATTGCCAACATTGTGTGCTCTCTCTTTATTGACATCCAAGGAGGAAGGTTATTGTTTATAAAAAAAACAGGCCACGCCGAGTAGATAGACCTGAACTTACCAAATGGATTTACACCATCAACTGCCAATGAAATCCTAACATTACGAGGTTCTTCTTTAAAAATTGGTCATCTTTATTTGATAGTTTTATATAAAGAACCATCTGCAGGCATTCGAAGAATGTCATCTTCACTTCTATTCCGTTCATGGTAATCCGTAAATTATGCTAGGTTTTGACATCTAAATAGTCAATGCAGGCGTGGAATTATGGGAATATAACAAAGAACCTTGTGAGGCACCTTTTTTTTTAACTGATCAATTCAATATCTACTGATTTGAAATTGTGGGCAATTTGATTCAGATGCATATTGTCCATAATATATTATGTGATCATTGGGGCATGCATCAATATCCTGATATTCCATTCCAATTTCTTTTAGAATGGCAGATAATTCTCGGTATGTGCGAGGTAACTTATTTGGTGATGGTAAGAAATATCCACCTATCAACCTACAACAACAATATACAAAAAAAAAAAGTCAATAATGAAAATTATATTAATCATTATAAATATTGCATCCTTAATTTAGACATCAATTGACACTGAAAATAAAATAAAATAAAAGTTGAAAATTGCATAAAATTGTAGAATTATGTTGCTTACCTTAGGATCTGTGTCATACATATGTTTGACAAACCATTTGATACCTTCAAGTTGACCAACAACATTACAGCAGAGAGAACACTTTTTTTTGTTCCTTCATATATGGATTCAGTGGCATTTTGAAGGATAGGTTTATCCAAAATATGTTCATCATCATTGTCCTCATCACTATCATCATTATCATCCTACAAGTTGTCCTCCTCCAAGTTGACATCATCATCCATTGGAGCATTATAAATATCTTGCATCAATCTATTTGTCTCATCATCATCAACTGTATTATTAATATCATCATTTTCCATAGGAATAACGTGATCATCATTATCCACACAATTAAGTTCAGCTTATTCTTCATTATTATCTCTATGAAAACGTCTCCTGCTAAGCAGCATCACATTCTTAGGATGATTTTTCTTTAATAAAAACAATAGAAGCAATAAAATACAGTTAGAGTATATCACAAATATTATTTTGAAAGATAAAATAAATAAATAAACAATTAATGTATAATACCCTTAAATATCTATAATAACTAATTACTTACCATGGGACGATATTCATTGCCCTCTTCAACATGCCCATTCTCCCTACAATTTTTTTCAACTATTTTTAAAGGTAGTCTTCTTTCATTAAAACCCCTGCATTCACAACAAGGGAAATAACATTTCCCATCACCATGTGTTAGCATCGGAAGTCACTCCTGGATTGCTTGCAGGAGCAGAGCCCGACGCCCATCAGTTTTTATGTCACGATTTAATGAATGGGGGTGGTCAAATGGAAAGAGACCCAGGAAAGTAGCATTGACACAGGAACCAGGGTCTGGTATGTAGAAAACAAAGGAGGTCTTGATCCAACTTCTGTCAGTATGTTGATTAAAGGGTGGTAGATGGAAGACTTGTGAGAAGGGTGAGCAAGACTGCCTCGGGCAACGGGCCTTTGGAATCTTGAGGAATAAAAACTCAGAAGCCAAGATCCTCTTGGTCCAGAGTTTCAAGGAGCTGAGGGGTGACTCAACTAGATCCTCCAATTCCAAGTCATTCAGCGCTAAGAAAATCACAGGAACCGATTAGAAACAATGCAAATATTACAGTGATCCAACCTACATCATCCTATAACAACTAAAACTCGACTGGATCCTCCAATTCCGAGTTGTTATAACACAGTAGACAAAGAGATGGAAAAAGAGGCTGACATCCATAAAGTAAGAAGTCTCCAATGCCTTATACATTAACCAGAGCGACCAGCGCTGCATCAAAACTTTACAATCGGGAGCCTAGCTCAACCATCAATCCTTTACAAAAATAGCGAAAATGCCTACATATACTCAAAAACAACAACAACAGCAAAAACAAGACGCTGCATTAAAAACATTTCGTTTGCATGTCTTCTGACAGAGTATGCATGCAGACTCTAGCCGATTGTGCACCTAAGACTTGGTGTCCCCTCGACCAAATTAGATGGTTATTCTTTGCCAGACGCCACCTTAACTGCACATGGCTCCTGCAAGGTAAGTAGCTGAGCCATTAAGAGCCGAGCTAGTGTGTACAGACCTCCTTGGCATGTCGAGAACTCGGCATGGATTCTCTGGAAAAATGGGTACACAGGACCCTCTCCAGCAGTCCTCTTGCCAGACCCTCCATTCCTTGCATTTAATGAATGAGGAGAGGCCTCAACCCCCCTTTCTCCCCTTCATTTACTCCAAGTGAAAACCAGGATCGAGGTCAGATCAACTGGCACTTGGAGATCGCAGTGATTCCTTCTGTGAACATACATGACGCCTTCGGCCCTTCTTGAACAGCTCTTTTCTTTCCCAAGTGACCACGGGCTATGACCATGTTCTCGTTCCCAAGGCGCCTTCGGCGTTCGCGAATGGGGAGGAGCTAATCCTTGCTTCTTGAAATCACGATGAGCGAAACACCGAGATAGCTTACTCTGGCACCACGCGTCCCTCTAGATATGATGGATCTGAACTCTCCTGACGATGCCGTGGGCTCGGGCCCTGGACACTCCCGGCACCTCGCGCATCAGGGATATGAAGGAGCTGCTCTTTGTGCGTCGGAGTCGCGATGAGCGAATAGGCGAGGAGCTTAATCGCGCACCAAGTGTCTCCTATGGATAGACGGTCAAGATTGCCTCGTGATATTGCGGGCCCTACTTTGAGCGCCTTCGGCACTTTCGAGGTTCGGGGTTTCGAGAGATAGGAAAACATGGAACCTTTACCCCTCGAAATCCCAATTGTCGAAACACCGATGCGAGTGGATCTCGCGCCACACGTCCTCTAGATGGATGACCGTTATCTTTCCCTGCACACAATATGGGCGCCATCCATTGCATTATCTTCGATGCACCTTTCTATTTGCGATTTCCCGCCAACCGTTGATATGCTCATATGGATGGATCCAGACCATTGACACTATAATTTTGCCCGCTTGCTTGATTTTAAGTCCAAAAAGGACTTCTTCTATTCACTGCACTTGGGCGCTCCGCGTGCAACCTACAGACCTGGATATCCCGATGCCAAAAGAAAGTAATGTTGCTAACATTAGGCTCCATGGGGGATAGAGTTGTCCCTGTGATGCTCTAAGGACTCATTTTGCAGTTTCAGTGCCTTGTTGTTGGGCTATGGAGTCAAGCTCAAAACATCCCGCTGCTGAAAATACAAGCCGAAAAATAAAAGCAAAAAAATAAAGATACATGCTCAAAGGAGATTATTTATATACAATCCTAAAATAATAAAACACTTTACATGGGGCTAGTTGAAAGCAGATTTCCACCATAGCCATTCAAGCAGCTTCCTGGATAGAAGCTCCTTCCTTCTGTCAATGATCATCAGCAGATGGTGTAACCGTGACAACAGAACGGTTACATTCTTCAAATCCTCCTTACAGGCTGGAGTTGAGATGAAATAGGGCGGCTCCAAGGCATAAGGGAAATGCCACTCCATGTACTCGCTGACAGGATCATAGAATGAATGGAAAATTTCGGAAAATTGGTGATAGGAAGCCTCCTCTACTACATAGTTGTTCTCATGTGGCTGAATATCTTTGATAAGCACAGGTGAGTGGACAACTGTCGTAGGCTCACTGATCTCAGGTGGTGGCTGCTCGCTGACTGGCTCTGGATAGAAAAAGAAATGTGCGCTTAGTCGTTCCTCTGGTTCCTCCTCTTTTCCGTGAACTCCCCCATCTTATGAAATGGGAATGGTCTCCCGATCCTTCTCTTCAATCCCAAATGTAAATACATCATGGGAAATCTCATGAATGAAGAAAGAGCAATCCTCTTCCACAATGGCTTCTTCGTTTAAATCTGAGACAACAGGCTCATCAGGGGCAGATGCTAACGCATCCAAGAAATCTTCAATAATATCTTCAAAAGAGCTACTTAGATCATCTGCCTCAAAGACTGGAAAATCCTCTTCGCTGTCTTCAGATTCCAATTTTTCACATTGGGGAGTGGGGAATATCGCCTGCTCCACTAGTTCACTCAGGTCATCTTCTTCCTCCCAGGCTGGAAAATCCTCTGCACAGTCTTCAGATTTCAACCTTTGTAATTGAATAGAGAGATACTTCACCTATTCCCTCAGCTCACTCAGGGTGTCTTCTTCCTCCCTGGGATCTTCATCACTTCCATAACACTCCTCTGATGCAGACAAATGGGGAGGAGAAAGGAATGATTTCTGATCCAGGTCGTCAGGATTATCCTCACAGCCTATGTCAGAAATAGCTTCATTTTTTACAGAGTTGTGGTATCCCTCACCACAGTTATGACAAATTAACTCGGAGGGATAAAACTCCTGACAATAGGCGATGAAAGCTGCATGAAACTCTGAGAGTGAAGAAATGCTAGCAAGGGGTAAAGAATGATACCATTTATGTGCATCCCCTGCTAACGAGAACATGAACATCTTAAGTAATACATCCTCATGATGTATCTCCCACTGACACATGAGTTCATGAAACTCACTGAGGTGCTGAGAAGGGTTGTCCTCTTCACATTTTCCAAATATGGGAAAATAATCGCCAAATTCATTCAGAGAGGGGGCAACATTAGGAAAACCAAGAATAGCAGAAAAATTAAAAGGAGCAAACCAGTGGAGTCGTCAATCGATCCTTGAATCATGGAGTTGCCAGGTGAAAGATGCACAGCTTCGAATGTGTCTGGTCCTTGTTCACCATCAAAGGCCAGATCCTAATGTTATTGTTACCCCAGGAAGCTTCTCAGGCTGAGAAAGAAGTTGTTGAAACCTTCTCGAGAAAGCTCCTCTGGGTTAGCTTTCAGGTGTGCCAACAGTAGCCATAGCTGAAACAGTGAAGTGGAAACAATGGAGTCGCCACAGTGGAGTCGCCAGGTGCACAGTAGAAATCTTGAAGGGCTCTGATGTCTGATGCACCTTCAGAATCAGAGGCTCAATGTCGTTCTGCCTAGGGAAAATCTTCAACTTCATCCCCGGCAACGGCGCCAGAAATGTTAGCGTTAGAAGTCACTCCTGGATTGCTTGCAAGAGCAGAGCCCAATGCCCATCATTTTTTATGTCACGATTTAATGAATGGGGGTGGTCAAATTGAAAGAGACCTAGGAAAGCAGCATTGACATAGGAACCAGGGTCTGGTATGTAGAAAACAAGGGAGGTCTTGATCCAACTTCCATCAGTATGTTGATTAAAGGGTGGTAGATGGAAGACTTGTGAGAAGGGTGAGAAAGACTACCTCGGGCAACATGCCTTTGGAAGCTTGAGGAAGAAAAACTCAGAAGCCAAGATCCTCTTGGTCCAGAGTTTCAAGGAGCTAAGGGGTGACTTGACTGGATCCTCCAATTCCAAGTCGTTCAGCGCTAAGAAAATCACAGGAACCGATTAGAAACAATGCAACTATTACAGTGATCCAACCTACATCATCCTATAACAACTACAACTCGACTGGATCCTCCAATTCCGAGTTGTTCTAACACAGTAGACAAAGAGATGGAAAAAGAGGCTGACATCCATTAAGTAATAAGTCTCCAATTCCTTATACATTAACCAGAGCGACTAGCGTTACATCAAAACTTTACAATCAGGAGCCTAGCTCAACCATCGATCACTTACAAAAATAGCAAAAATGCCTACATATACTCAAAAACAACAACAGCAGCAAAAATAAGACACTGCATTAAAAACATTTCATCTGCATGTCTTCTGACAGTCTGTGCATGCAGACTCTGGCTGATCGTTCACCCAAGACTTGGTGTCCCCTCGGGCAAATCAGACGGCTATTCTTTGTCAGACGCCACCTTAACTACACATGGCTCCTGCAAGGGAAGTAGCTAATCCATTAAGAGCCGAGCTAGCGTGTGTAGACCTCCTTGGCGAGTCGAGAACTCGACATGGCTTCTCTAGAAAAATGGGTACACATGACCCTCTCGAGCAGTCCGCTTGCCAGACCCTCCATTCCTCGCATTTAATGAATGAGGAGAGGCCTCAACCCCCCTTTCTCGCCTTCATTTACTCCAAGTGAAAACCAGGATCGAGGTCGGATCAACTGGCACTTGGAGATCGCGGTGATTCCTTCTGTGAACATACACGATGCCTTCGGCCCTTCTTGAACAACTCTTTTCTTTCCCAAGTGACCACGGGCTGTGACCATGTGCTCTTTCCCAAGGCACCTTCGACGTTCACAAATGGGGAGGAGCTAATCCTTTCTTCTTGAAATCGCAATGAGAGAAACACCGAGATGATTTAATCTGGCACCATGCATCCCTCTATATCTGACGGCTCTGAACTCTCCCGATGATGTTGTGGGCCTGGGCCCTGGACACTCCCATCACCTCACGCATCGGGGATATGAAGGATCTTCTCTTTGTGCATCGAAGTCGCGATGAGAAAATAGGTGAGGAGCCTAATTGCGCACCAGGTGTCTCCTACGGACGGACGGTCGAGATTGCCTCATGATACTGCGGGCCATACTTTGAGCGCCTTCGGCGCTTTCGGGGTTCAGGGTTTCGAGAGATAGGACAACATGGAACCTTTACCCCTCTAACTCCCGATTGTCAAAACGCCGACGCGAGTGGATCTCACGCCACGCGTCCTCTGGATGGATGGCTGTTATTTTTCCCTGCACACAATATGGGTGCCATCCATTGCGTTATCTTCGTTGCACCTTTCTATTTGTGATTTCCCGCCAACCGTTGATATGCTCATATGGATAGATCCAGACCATTGACACTATAATTTTGCCCACTCGCTTGATTTTAAGTCTGAAAAGGACTTCTTCTGTTCGTTGCACTTGGGTGCTCCTCGTGCAACTTGCAGACCTGGATATCCCAATGCCGAAGACAAGTAATGTTGCTAACACCATGAATCACCATTTTCCGCTTTAACATAACAAGCTCCCTTTTCTGGTCTGGAGTTGACATTGTAATTACCTATTACAACAAATCTATTGAAAAATTATAAGTACAATATACAAATATATTCAAAAAATTTGGTATATATTTAGATGTTTGTAATGAAAATTATACAACATGTTCAGAAAAAATAAGGGACAAAGCATGAAACCTAAAATCAGCTAGAAAAAATAAAGAACAAAGCATGAAACCAATGCATTTCATATCCAATGTACAACACTGGATATTTGGGAATCTAAATGACACTTGGTTCTAAAACAACACATTGACCTACACATAAACATCCAAACATAAATGAATCTTCTAATACTATCTTTGTTGTGATCCACCTACTATTATGTTGTCAAAATTGAGGAACAAAATTGATAGAACTGCAAGAAAGAGTTTGGGGAGAAAAATAAATCATGACATAAGAAGCATAAAGGCAAATTTAATTCTCATAAAAAATGATGATGTAAAGAAAATTAATTTGAAGGCAACCAATCAAAGTTGGCAAGCAATTCCTTGGCATGGTAATGATAAACAGTACACTATGTTAGCAATCAAAAATAACTTGCTAATGATTTCCAAATCACATGACAAGACGAGCATTAAGAAGAAGAATCATTTTCAATTTCTTCAGATTTAAAGGCTTAGAGACAAGCTCTTAAAGATGGTATTTCAATGTATAAATCGATTTTCTTCTTAAATTAAACCTAAGTTTATTTTAGGGTTTTCAACGGCTAAGTGGAAAATTTGAGAGTGTAGTGAGTCGTCGAAAGCTCTGACTTTCGGTGGCTAAAGGGAAAAATGCAAGACCAATGAGCCACCGAATGTGCTGAAGAGTCCAGAATTTAATTCTTTCTGTCCAGATCACATTTTTCGAGCTCCAGAACATGTGGGAATGGTATCAAATTAAAGATAATAATTATCAGAAGTTAAATCATCCTCCTCATTAAGTTTTGAAGACATATGGTGAAACAAGGAAACCAAATGGCATTTCTATTTTTGACATAAATCGCCCAACTGTCAAAAAGAGATCTTGAACTCCATGATCTTCACCTGCAGACTACCAAGATGGTATTTCAATGTATAAATCGATTTTCTTCTTAAATTAAACCTAAGTTTATTTTAGGGTTTTTGACGGCTAAGTGTCAAATTTGACAGTGTAGTGAGTTGTCGAAAGCTCTGACTTTCGATGGCTAAAGGGAAAAACGCAAGACCAATGAGCCACCGAATGTGTTGAAGAGTCCAGAATTTAATTTTTTTTTCCCAGATCATGTTTTTCGAGTTCCAGAACATGTGGGAATGGTATCAAATTAAATATAATAATTATCAAAAGTTAAATCATCCTCCTCATTAAGTTTTGAAGACATATGGCGAAAGAAGGAAGCCAAATGGAATTTCTATTTTTGAAAAAAATCACCCAACTGTCAAACAGAGATCTTAAAATCCATGATCTTCACCTACAGACTACCAAGTAATGCTAAGAGGGTAAATTCAATTTATAGTGATCTTACTTGTCATATCCTTTTTTTATTATATTCGCTTTTAATTATTTTCAGATCCATTTTTATAAGATCTTGAAATTGTGATGTAAAGGAAATTGTGATTCTAGTTGAATCAATAATATTTTTACTCTATCAAAAGTGGATAAACCATAAAATATTTCTAAGGAGTTAAAATAATCCATAAAATCTGATTTAAGGAGTGAAAATAAACCATAGAATAGTTCAATACCACCAAATTACAATCACATAGAAAAATTTTAAGCATTGAACTTCAAAATCTCAGCTATGTAGAGTCTGATCAATTCAATGTTTCTCTTCTTGAAAGAGAATTGAAATCAAGATTTCATAAAAAACCAAAACACCATTGCATCAAAACACCTGAATGATTGTCGCAACCGTAGAAAATGATTTTCGCAACTGTAGAAAATGATTTCCGCAACTATAGAAATTTTTTTCTAACTGAGATATATATAGGATTGATTTCGTCGATATTCCGACAAATTCGCTCAAATTGACCAAACAATAAGTCAATGACCGTTTGATTCTCACACATGCCATAGTTGGTCGTTATAATGACTAAAGTTCATCGCTATAGAGACTAAATCGTGGTTGGTTTCTATAGCGATGAACTTTATTCATTATAATGACCAGTGTGGAATGTTGGTCGCTATAGTGACCAACAGTTGGACCCCGAAAAAAAAAAAGTAAATTTAGTCCAAAAAAAGAAAAAAAATTACGACAAAATTTTAAACTGTCGTAATATTTCATCGTAATTTCTGCCCAATGTAGCCTCACCTAACCAAACAAGATTATGAGAAATCCTTGGATCTCAAATATTTGTTTAATGATGATGAAAATATCAACAATTGGGGAGACTCTACATACAAAGGTATCATTGATTCAATAATGGTTGAGCTTCAACATAAATATGATTTGAGGCCAAGAGAAAAAATTTCTACAAATATTCCACCAAAATGTTTTTTATCACGAAACAAAGAAAATGAGGCAGCAGTTACAAAAACATCAATTAAAACGCAAGAAAGTTGAAACGAAATCAGTACTGGCTAAGACGCTAGAAAATAAAGAAGCAGAAGTTCAAACCAAGGAAATTGAAAAATAAATTGGAACTTTCAATCTAGAAAATGAACTGAATAAAATTAAAATTTCAATACCTCTGGTTGAACTTACTAGAAATCCAATCTATAAAAATAAAATCGCAAAAGCAATAATTTTTTCTAATGTTTAATGTCAAGCCGATGTTATCAATTTGCAGGATGAGAAACCTACAATCATGTTTGGACCACACATTGAAAATAGTAAGGATTTTGTTGCTCCTTTCTATATTACATTGACTGTGCACGATAATTTACTTCACAATTGCATGTTAGAATCAGGAGCTTCGCATAATTTAATGCCTAATATTATCATTGAAAAATTGGGCCTTGAATTACCATACCTTATCAATATTTATACTCATTTTATTCTAGAAAGGTTAAGTGTCTAGGTATGATTAAATATTTAGTTGTAAATCTTGCTCAGGTTCTTGTGAAAAGTATAATTATGGATGTGATTTTTTTTGATGTTCCTACCAAGTATGGCATGCTCCTATCCAGATCTTGGGGTGCCAATCTAGGAGGATTGGTTCAGTTAGACATGACGTATGCTACAGTTCCATTTTTTGGTGGACAGTTTACTCGATTGTACAGATAGACTGGCTTATACTGTAAGTGACCCTCAAAACCCTAATAACTCTCTATTCTATGTTGTTGATCAATATTTAGGCAATTGTATATTATACATAGATGACAATTTTGAAGAATGTATAGAAGAAAAAAATAAAAAATAAATAGAAATTTCAAAGAAAAATATGAATTTTAGAGATGGGATGTGGAAAATGTTCTTTGATGGTGCTTCATCTTATGAAGGAGCAGGAGCTGGAGTTTTATTTGTGGCACCGGGTGATGAGTATTACATTCCTTTTTCTTATATATTACAATGGGATATTGATTATACCAATAATGTCTGTGAGTATGAAGCTTTAGTTTTAGGATTAGAAGCTGCAAGAAAACTAAAAATCAAACATTTGATAGTCTTTGGTGATGCTGGGATAATTGTAAAACAAATAAAACAACAATACAAAGATAAGCATCTGAGTTTGAGGTCATATAGAAATTGTGCCTGGGATCTCATAGATAATTTATTTTGGTCTTTTAACATCCACTCTATTCCCATAATGAAAAATCAACAAGCTGACTCTTTAGCCAAATCTGTTGCAACTTTCATACCACCTATTGTTTTGAAGTTGAAGTATCATATCGAGATGAAAAATAGACCTTCAATTCCAAACAATGTTAAACACTAGAAAGTATTTGAAGATGATGAACAAATCAAGCAAATCTTGGAAATGGTAGATGAGTTCTCTGAGACCTACATAGATCAAGAAAATCAGAATGATCCTGCTTGGATTATGCAGGAAGGAGAAAATACGGAGAAGTTCCAAGATAAAATTGCAAATCACCATATGCTCTTACTTAAAAACAATCAGATTCCTAGAGGTCTTATCCCTCTAGAAAGTTTATTTGACCAAGATGATATACCTTTAAAGTCTACTTTGCGACCTCAACCTAAAGAGGTTGAAGAATGTAACGTAGGAACAAATAAAAATCCCAAGATGATCAAAATTTAAATATCTTCCGACTCAAATAAAGAGTAAATACAATGAGTTAAACATTATAAAGATGTTTTTGCATGGTCTTATGATGATTTAAAAAATCACAATACTTTTTTTATTGAGCACAAGATTCCATTAAAACATGGTACTAATCCTTTTAAGCAAAATATTAGACAGATAAACCCAATTCTTCTTCCATTAATAGAAAAGGAGGTTAAAAAACTCCTTGATGCAAAAATCATTGTTCCCCTCAGATACTCTAAATGGGTGGCCAATTTGGTCCATGTTAGGAAAAAAACAGTGAGATAAGACTCTGTGTTGATTTTAGGAACCTAAATCGGTCTTTTCTTAAAGATAACTACCCCCTCCCAAAAGTGGATCATGTTTTAGAAAAGGTGGTTGGGGCTAACATAATTTGTATGATCAATGGTTTCTCAGGATACAATCAGATTGATGTCTATGAATATAATAAAGAAAATACTGCATTTACTACTCCATGGGGAACTTTCATGTATAATAAAATGTTTTTTGGTTTAATGAATGTAGGAGCAACTTTCTAGAGAGAAATGGATATCACATTTGTTGGTGAGAGAGATAAATTTGTCTTTATTTATCTCGATGATCTGACAACGTTTTCTAACTCTAATGCAAAACATGTGGTGCACCTTAGACAAACTTTTGAAAAGTGCAGAAAGTTCGTTTTGTCTCTAAACCCAAAAAAATCACACTTTTCCATGCAAGAAGGTAAAATTTTAGGACATATAGTTTCACAAGATGGAATTAAGATTGATCTTAAACAAGTTGAGGCTATTGACCTTACTAATATCCCTATAAATAGAAAAGAGATTATGATGCAGGAGCATTGTACGCAAGCGCAAAGAGGAGGACGACTGGAAACACACCAGCACACTTTTTGAGAATGTTTTGAATTTAAAAGATAAAACATTAATGAAATATCTTGAAAGGATGCATTCACATTTATGTTTTGAGTTGTAATACAGATCTTGAGTGGTTGCTCTCATATGCCTTTTAAAGGAGGCATTTATTGTAATGAATGTAAGGTAGTTGTAGCTTTTAATTATGATAAGATAGCTTGTAATGTAGGAGGGAAAACTCTAAGGAAGCTCCCTCACATGTATTGTAGTATCATTATTGTAATTGTAAGAGCTGAAGAGTGAGAGAATAGGAGAACAGAGCAGAAGATAGGTTGTAGAAGATTGAACAAGAAGATAGCGGTTTCTATTGAACCCATGTACAGATGCACTTGGATAAATATAAGAAAGCTTTGATCCAAATTCATGGTGTTTATGAATTCTATTTACATCTATTGAATGCTATGTTTATAGTTTTCTTATATGCTCTATTATGCATTTGTTTCAATGTTGTGTGTGTATGTATGATTTCATGTTGAATGTATGAAGTCCGTGAGAAGAAGAGTATGAGTTTCAATTGTTTCTCATCCTGAGAATTCTTGCAAGGAGTGCAGTGAAGGTATGCAAGGAGTGCACTGACAAGTTCTGAGTTTTTTCTCAAAAAAACTCAGGAGAGATATCGTTGTTCTTATACCAGAAAAAGTGTGAGTATAGTATAGAGTCATGCAAGGATTGCACAGGTTGGTTGAAGTCTCAGACTTTTCCAACCCTGTGAGTGGTTGAAGATTTACTGTCGCAAGGAGTGCACAGAACTGAGAATTTCATATAATCAGAGATTATCGAGAAGCTACAAGAAGTTTGTGCGAGAATCCCTTGGAAATATTGAGTTTGAAGCGAAGTATAAGCTCAGGAGGGATAGAGACTTCATGGAGTTCAAAGGAAGGATGAGGCTCACAGAGGCTTCACAGAAAACCAAGTTCAAGAGGAAATATGCCAAGTTATTTGGCCAAGAGTTGCTAAGGAACTCAATGGACAGTCAAGATTCTTAGAGGGAGAACCATTGATTCATCGTGGACCATTGGATCCAGTGGATCAGGGGAGGAGTTAATATTGAGTGTCTATTAACATTCACAAGCTCAGGAGGAATAGTCGTCGTTAGATCTGGACCAACGAGATTCGTTGATCTAGTACTTCGAATTTTGACATTTCGGGATTTTGGAGTGTGGAGAAATTCGTGACGAGAAGTCAAGAGTCATGAAATCCTGAAAGGATCTAGGCCATCAGATCATAGAAGGATCTAGACCATTGATCTGTAGCAAAGAAGTTTTGAGTTCATACTTCGGAAGAAGGAGAGGAGGTTGCATTGTGAACTCCCCAAATCACGAAATTTTGACGCGCTTGGAAGTGGACCCCAGGACGTGACTAAGGTCATATGGTCGAGGCATAAGGGAGGACTTGAGGACCTGTTAGACCATTTCAGAGTTTCAAGGATTGAAGGAGCTAGGGGGACTCACAATAGGAATCGCGAAGTCACGAAACCCAAAACACATTTTCGGGTGAAGGTCGTGGTCATATCAGTTGGTCATGTGGAGTTGAGGGTTTCACCTTGTGCTTGTCTGCACAAGCGTAACTCTAGAAGGACCTGTGGTTACAAGTGAGAAGATCACAGTTGGGAATCAAAGAGTCGTTTTGACTCAAAGGGGATATTAAGAACGATCCTTAGACTAAGAGGTCAAGCAGAACCTACCGAGGTAGGGGTGTTGCACCAAGTGGTATCAGAGCCCAGTTAACAAATTTTGTTTTCTGAAGAGGGAAGACAAAGGACAATTGTTATTGAATTCTGCATGGACAAATTGAAACAATGTCACCAAGAAGACGTCAAGAGAGAGATATTCCTGATCCAGTTGTGGAAAGGGAAATGAGAGAACTTTGTGCTTGATTAGATGCTATGGAGACAACACAAAGATGAACCATTGATGTTGGAGACGTCAGTGAAGCCAAAAGAGAGAATGAGGCCAGAGATAAAGAAGAATTTATAGCCAAAGATGCTACAGAAGAACGTCTATTCAATGTCATTGGAAGAATAGGGGCCAAAGAAAAAATGGACATCCTGATGTACGAAGGAAACTTAGACGTTGAGGAGATACTGGATTGGCTTAGAGCTCTAGATAAATACTTCAACTATGAGGATGTCGAAGAAGAAAAGAAAGTTAAACATGTTTTCACTAGACTTAAAGGGCATCTATCACTGTTGTGGGATGAACTGGAGGTTGACAGGCGCTGCAAGGGAAAGCAAAGAATCAAAATATAGGACAGGATGGTCGCCAAGATAAAGGTCAATTTTATACCCAGAGATTACCAAATTAATCTGTTTTGAAGAATGAAAAAATTGAGACAGAAAGGGATGAAAGTGAAGGAATAAAATGAAGAGTTCTACAGGATAAACATTAGAGCTAGTCATCATGAGAGTGATGATGAGAAGGTCGCTAGATACATGAATGGTTTGATATATGACATTCACAATGAGATGATCATGATGACAATCAGGAATGTAGAAGATGCTTATCAAATGGATTTAAAGGTAGAAGAGAAATTGACCTGAAAGTAAGGTCAAAGGGGAAGAGGTAGAAGTCAGAGAAGAGGAAAAGCAGTTTCCTAGGACAGAGTACAAAAGCCCAAAGATGAAGAAAAGAAACCTCATAACTACCCAGAAAGAGGAGTAAGTTCACAGGGAAGACAGTATGTCGATAGAAACACTTTTCCATGAGAAAGAGGAAGAGGAAGGGGCATAGGTGGTGAGATAAAGTGTTTTGTTTGTGGAAAGATCGAGCATAAATATTTTGAATGTCCCGACAGAAAAAAGAGATGGAGGAGGTGAAGCTCACATTTCATAAGCACAGAGGTGAAATGTTGAGGTAGAAGGTGGAAGATCCCTAATGATGTGGAAAATTCTCTTGAAGCCAAAGAAAGAGATGGAGAATCCAGTCCAGAGCAACAATTTGTTTAGAACTGCTTGTAATACCAAGGATAGGGTATGAAAGGTGATAGTGGACAGTGGAATCACAGATAACCTAGTCTCCACAGAAATGGTGGAAAATATGGAATTGTAGACAGTTGCACATCCGAGCCCATACAAGGTTTTGTGGTTGCAAAAAGGACATCAAGTAACTATCACTAAATAGTGTTTAGTTGAATTTAAGATAGGGGGATATAGAGATGAGATCTTATGTGATTTTATTCCCATGGACGTTTGTCATGTTTTGTTGGGGAGGTCATGGAAATATGATAGGAATGTTGTTCATGACAGAAGGAAGAATACCTATACCTTGGAGAAGAATGGTAGGACGCATATGTTACTACCAATTGAAGATAAGAAGGCGAAAGCAGAAACAAGCAATACTATACTACTTGTGAGTGGGAAGGAACTTCTGGATGAAGCCAAGAAGGGTGAAGAAATGCAATTTTATGTGGTTAGGAAACCTAGATTCATCTTGACCAATACTTCGATAGATGATCTACCGAAGGAAATTCAGGAACTACTTGACAATTTTACTGATATAATGGTGGATGATTTACCTTGTTTGTTTCCACCCATTAGGAGCATAAGCCGTCATATTGACCTTATACCAAGAGCGAGTTTACCAAAAAAAGAAGCGTACAGATTGATGCCATGGGAGAATGAAGAGGTCAAGAAGAAAGTCCAGGATTTGATGGACAAAGGGTTGATTAGAGAAAGTTTGATTTCATGCGTTGTACCAACAGTGTTAAGTCCAAAGAAGGATGGTGGATGGAGGATGTGTATAGACTCAAGGGAGATAAACAAAATCACCATCAGGTACAGATTTCCTTTACTCGGGATGGATGACTTAATGGATTGCTTGAGCAGAGCAAAGTTTTTTTCAAAGGTTGATTTGAAAAGTGGATATCATCAAATTAGAATCAGGGAAGGTGATGAATGGAAGACAACATTCAAGATGAATGAAGGGTTGTATGAATGGATTGTCATGTCATTTGGTTTGATGAATGCACCAAGTAATTTCATGAGATTGATGAATGAAGTCTTGAAATATTTCATTGGAAAGTTTGTGATTGTGTATCTTGATGATATACTGATCTTCAGTAAAACTAAGGAATAACACTTGAGACACCTAACTCTAGTGATGAGAAGGTTACAGCAAGAGAAGTTGCTGATAAATTTGAAGAAGTCATATTTCATGAAGAAAGAACTCATTTATTTGGGTCTCATAATCTCTTCGAATGAGTTGAAGATGGATCCTGAGAAGGTAAAAGCGATCAAAGAATGGCCATCACCAAAGAATATCTTTGAGGTCAGAATCTTCCATGGATTAGCTAGTTTTTACAGGAAGTTCATCAGAAATTTTAGTGGAATTTTTGCACCAATGATGGACACAGTCAAGAAAAGACACAAATATTTTCATTGGACTGAGGAAGCAGAGAAAAATTTCAAGTTGTCAAAGGAGAAGATAGTTGAACAACCAGTTATGGTTCTGCCATATTTCAGTAAAACATTTCAAGTAAGGTATGCCGCAAGTGGATTTACGATTGGAGCAGTCTTAAGTCAAGACAACAGGCTGATTGCATACTTCAGTGAGAAGTTGAACGATGAAAAGAAGAATTATTCCACGTATGATAAATAATTTTATGCAATCATACAAGCGTTGAAGAAATGCAGACATTACTTGGTTCTGAAGGATTTTTTCTTGTATAGCGACAACCACGCTTTACAATTCATAACAAAATAGGAGAAATTAAACCAAAAACATGCAAAATGGATTGAATTTATGAAGAACTTTACTTTTGTTATAAAGCACATTTCTGGAACTACTAACAAGGTTGTTGATGCATTGAGCAGAAAATGTTTGATTCTGCAGGAATTTCATGTGAAGACCTTAGGTTTTGATAGCCTTAAGGAAATGTACAGAGATGATCCAGATTTCAAGGATGCTTATGAAGCATGTGAGAATCTCATCTTAAGAGACAGAAGCCAATGGATTGAATATATGGTTCAGGATGGACTGTTATTCAAAGGAAATCAATTGTGTATTATGAAGAGTTCTATGAGAGAGAATCTTCTAAAGGAAAAACATAGTGGGGGATTGGTTGGACATTTCTGCCATGAAAAAACATTCATGCAAATGAATAGTCTATATTATTAGCTAGGGATGAGGACAGTTGTCAAAATTTTTGTCAACAAATGTAGAATTTGCCAACACGCAAAGGGGAATAGATAGAATACATGATTATATCAACCATTGCCAGTACCAGAGAGGTTGTGGGATACGGTAAGCATGGATTTTGTGTTAGGACTATCGAGGACATAGAGAGGTTGTGATTCCATATTCATGGTAGTCAACAAATTTTCCAAAATGGCACATTTCATTCCATGTCAAAAAATCAGTGATGAAACTCACATTGCAAATCTATTTTTCAAAGAAGTTGTTCGACTTCATGGCTTACCCAAGGGTATTGTTTCAGACCAGGATACCAAATTTGTTGGTCATTTATGGAGGACGCTATGGAAAAATATGGGGACAAATTTATCCTTTTGCTCAACATATCACCCTCATATGGATGGACAGATTGAGGTAGTAAATCGAAGTTTGGGAGATTTGTTGAGGAGTTTAGTAGTTGAACATCACATTCAGTGGGATCATAGTCTACCACAAGTGGAATTTACTTATAATGACTCACCTAATAGAAGCATAGGACAAAGCTCATTTCAGATAATGTATGGAATGCAGCCAAGGGGAGTATATGAGTTGAGGTACTTAGAGAAAAGTGAGTTCAGAAGTGTTGGAGCAGAAGATTTTGCAGCAGAGATGAAAGAACTCCACTGTAAAATCAAAGAGCGGTTAAAGAATTCCAACCAGGAATATAAGCGTAGATCATATCAACACGGAAGAGAGATTCAATTTGAAGTGGGAGATTTGGCTTTAGCTCACCTGAGGAAAGAAATATTCCCAAAGGGGACGTATAATAAACTAAATATGAAAAATATAGGGTTGTGTAAAATTTTAAGGAAATTTGAGGCAAATACTTATGAGATCGAATAACTAGATGATGTGGGCATATCACCCATATTCAACATAGTAGATCTATATCCTTACATAGCAGATGAACCAGATGGAGCAGAGAATTAGAAACAAATTTAGTGGGTTAAGTAACTGCCTATAGCTGAAAAGCCGCAGATGGAAAGGATAATTGATCAGAGAATTAGCAAGAAGACCTGAAGGAAGAAATATTTTGAGTATTTGATAAAATGGAAGGGACACCTGATTGAAGATTCTAGTTGGGAAAGAGAAGCGAAGATCCAGAAACATGGACATACGGTGCAAGAGATCATGAACAGGAGTTCATGAATTTTTCAGCCAGAGGAGTATGATGCAGGAGCATCGTACGCAAGCACAAAGAGGAGGATAGTTGGAAACGCACCAACACACATTTTGAGAATGTTTTGAATTTAAAAGATAAAACATTAATGAAATACCTTGAAAGGATGTATTCACATTTATGTTTTGAGTTGTAATAAAGTTCTTGAGCGGTTGCTCTCATCTTTCGTTTAAAGGAGGCATTTATTGTAATGAATGTAAGGTAGTTGTAGCTTTTAATTATGATAAGATAGCTTGTAATGTAGGAGGTAAAACTCTAAGGAAGCTCCCTCGCATGTATTGTAGTATCATTATTGTAATTGTAAGAGCAGAAGAGAGAGAGAATAGGAGAACAAAGCAAAACATAGGTTGTAGAAGATTGTATAAGAAAATAGTGGTTTTAATTGAACCCATGTACAGATGCACTTGGATAAATATAAGAAATCTTTGATCCAAATTCATGGTGTTTATGAATTCTGTTTACATCTATTGAATGGTATGTTTACAGTTTTCTTATATGCTTTGTTATACATTTGTTTCAACGTTGTGTGTGTATGTATGATTTCATGTTGAATGTATGAAGTTCGTAAGAAGAAGAGTATGAGTTTCAATTTTTTCTCATCCAAAGAATTCCTACAAGGAGTGCAGTGAAGGTCCGCAAGGAGTGCGTTGACAAGTTCTAAGTTTTATCTCAGAAACAATCAGGAGAGATATCGTTGTTCTTATACCAACAAAAGTGTGAGTATAGCATAGATTCATGCAAGGAGTGTGCAGGCCAGTTGAAGTCTCAAAATTTTCCAACCCATTGAGTTGTTGAAGAGTTACTTTCGCAAGGAGTGCGCAGAACTGAGAAGTTCAGATAATCAGAGATTATCGAGAAGTTGCAAGAAGTGTGTGCGAGAATGCCTCAGAAATATTGAGTTTGAAGCAAAGTATAATCTCAGGAGGGATAGAGACTTCATGGAGTTCAAAGGAAGGACGAGGCTCACATAGGATTCATATAAAACCAATTTCAGAAGGAAATATGCCAAGTTGTTTGGCCAAGAGTTGCTAAGGAACTCAACAGACGGTCGAGATTCTCAGAGGGAGAACCACCGATTCATCATGGACCGTTGGATCCAGTGGATCAATGGAGGATTTAAGACTGAGTGTATGTTAACACTCACAAGCTCTGGAGGAATAGTCGTCGTTAGATCTAGACCAACAAGAGTCGTTGATCTAGTACTTCAAATTTCGACATTTCGGGATTCGGGAGTGTGGAGAAAGTCGTGACGAAAATTCAAGAGTCATGAAATCCCGACAGGATCTGGGCCATCAAATTATAGAAGGATCTGTATCATCGATCTGTAGAAAAGAATTCATGAGTTCAGACTTCGGGAGAAGGAGAGGAGGTTGCATCGTGAACTCCCCAAGTCGTGAAATTTCGACGCCCTCGGAAGTGGAACCCAGGACGTGACTAAGGTCATATGGTCGAGGCATAAGGGAGGAGTTGAGGACCCATTAGCCCATTTCAGGGTTTCAAATATTGAAGGAGCTAGGGGGGCTCACAAAAGGAATTGCAAAGTCGCAAAACACAAAACACCTTTTCGGGTGAAGGTTGTGGTCATATCGGTTGGTCACGTGGAGTTGAGGGTTACTCCTTGTGCTTGTCCACACAAGCGTAACTCTAGAAGGAACTGTGCTTACAAGTGAAAAGATTCCAGCTGGGAATCAAAGAGTCATTTTGACTCAAAGGGGAGATTAAGAACGATCCTTAGACCAGGAGGTCAAGAAAAACCTGCTGAGGTAGGGGTGTTGCACTAGATTCAATCTTTTTTAGGAAAAAACAATTTTCTAAGGATATTTATTCCTAATTTTTCTGAAATAATTAAATTGATTACATATATGCTAAAAAGGGTCAGGGAAGTAAAATTGACTGCAGAAGCCAAAGCATCTTTCGAGCGTGTTAAGAAAGACATAGGAGAAGCACCAATATTGGTAAGTCCTAACTATACAAAATAATTATTAATATTCTCCTGTAATTCTGAACATATTGTTGCAACAATGCTCCTTCAGAAGAACGAAGAAGGATTTGAACAACCAATAGACTTTTTTCAGAAAACGCCTCAGATATGAAGAGCTAAGATATGACATTCTTGAAAAACAAGATTATGTGATGGTGAAATCTCTCAAGGTTTTCCGAACATATGTCTTGCACTCCAAAATAATTTCTTATGTACCAACAAATGAAATTAAAGATACCTTGGTTTAGCCAAACAGTGATGGAAGAAGAGGTAGATGGTTGGCTAAAATTCAAGAGTTTAATTTAGAAGTGAAACCAACCAAACTAGTGAAAGGTCAAGGTTTGGCAAGGTTGTTAGTCATTTCAAATTTCAGAGTGCTTGGAATAAATAACTTTGAATCATGGGATTCTCTTCTAGATATAGAGGAGATTGATGATCAAGCACCCATTATTCATATTATAGAAAAAAATTCCTCCTCATCTTGGTACAGTGATATTGTTACATATATCCTTACTCTTCAATGTCCAAGTTACATGACTCCTTCAAAATCAAGAACTTTGAAGTTACATGCAATTAAGTATTGCATTATTGATGGCAAGTTATACTGGAAATACCCTTTGGGTTTCCTATTATGTTGCCTAATAGAATATGAAACAGAAGGTGTCATTGATGAAGTTCATGAAGGAGTATGTGGAGGACATCATGCCTGTAGAGAAACAACTTACAAAATTTTAAGGGAAGGATATTATTGGCCAAAATTATTTACTAATATAAATGCAAGGGTCAGAGCTTGCAATTCATGCCAACTATTTGTTGGTAAGAAAAATATCCATGCCTTACCTTTAATTCCAATAAAATTCGAATCTCCTTTCCAAAAATGAGGCCTAGACTTCATTGGAGAAATTCATCCACAATCAAGTGCTCAACATAGATGGATTCTAACTGCTACTAATTATTTTACGAAATGGATTGAAGCCATTCCAACTCAGAATGTTATAGATTCAGTAGTGATAAACGTTTTGGAAGAAAACATCCTAGCAAGATTTGGTTGTCCTAGGAAAATAGTTATTGATAATGCTTAGGATTTTAAATCTATTGCAATGATCAATTTCTGTCAGAAATATAATATTATTTTAGGTCATTCTACAACTTATTATCCTCGGGGAAATGGGTTGGATGAATCATATAACAAGAGTCTGATGACTATAATCAAGAAATTTTTGACAGAAAACAAAAAATCTTGGCATATACACTTAAAATATGCCTTATGGGAAAACTGAATTGGCACCAAGAAATCTATAGGTATGTCTCCTTTCCAATTAGTTTATGGTACCAATCTTATTCTTCCTATTAATCTTGTTCTTCCTGTATTGAAACTCTCGTAGGATGCAAATGAAGAGCCAAATGATGTTACGAAAAGAATAAATAAAATCATTGAAGTTCAGCATAACATAGTAGAAATGAATGATAAGATCCAAAAATACCAAGATAATATGAAAGCCCTTTTTGATAAAAAAAACTAAAGATAGGGAGTTTCTTCCTGGAGATTTAGTTTTAAAATGGGAATATAGAAAGGAATATGTAGGGAAACATGGCAAATTCTATCATCTCTGGTTAAGACCTTTCAAAATCACAGCTGTCAAGGGAAAAAACTCATTCTCTCTGGAAAATCTTAATGGAGAAATTCTTGACGCTCCTATCAATGGGCGTTATTTAAAACATTTCATGCAGTAATCACTTTTTATATTTCCATTGTATATATCAGATTGGATTGAAATTGACATTGGCATTTTAATTTTCAATTATTCTTTTCTTTTTGTAAATTAACCAAGTCATTTGATCGTTTGCTATAAATATTTTCAATAAATTTATGATTTCTTGACATCATTAAAATGAAAAATAAAAACATATGTATCACATATCATCTCTATTCTATAGGATTATATGATATTTTGTATTTCATTCCTTTTGCATAATAGATCTTTTTGAACAAGAGATGAGACTGAATAAAAAATCGACACTCGTTTTTCAAGAATTTGATTTCTCTAAAAATAGGTGATAAATAAATAATCTTCCTTGCTGAAAATTCAAAAGGGAAAATAAGGTATGAGTCCCTACTCTTCTTATAGTTCAAATAAAATTTACATTTTTTTAAAATGAAGTTGAAGGAATTTTTTCTCATGATAATATTATCACCTCACCTAAAAATCAAAGATGTATAAAATTATAACTTGAAGTGTCATGTTGATAAATTCTAAAGCCATCTCTGAAATGACAATAAAAATAATAATAAATAAACTCGAAAGAAGTTTGAACTAAAGACACAAACTCATGTGGGATTAGGATATTTTGTTTCAAATCCTCTGAATCTTTGATTTGGTTATATTTACCCATCCCTGAATTTTTATCCATTTCAGATTTTCTTTTTCCTTTCTCTTCCTTTTAGTCTTCATAGAAAATAAAGAAACTTACCTTGACTCTGAAAACTTAAAAAGATATTTTCAAAACAAGATTAGGAGAAAATCTTTATGTTCCTTTAATTTCAAATGAAAAAGTATGTCTAGGCTAATCCTGATAATTTTAGCTCTACTATCAAGCTTTAAACTGACTAATTATCTCAAGGTTGACCCCTGAAAAAATTAAAATTCCCAAAAACTTTCTTCTATAGGTGAAGGTGTATTGAAAATTGGAAGAAAGTTAGTTTCAGAGTATTCTTAAAATTGTTGGCAGACCTTCTTTTCAATCTAAATATTTTAAACAAATATCATCCCTTGTATGTTACATACAAATTGATTGCCCCCACTTCAAAATATTAAAGTATAAGACATATGGTGAAAGGAAATTCATAATTTGATTGCCCCCATATTGTCCAAGAGAGATGGTGAAAGGAAATTCATAATTTGGTTGCCCCCATCTTGTCCAAAAGATATGATGAAAGGAAATTCATATATTGATTTCCCTCATCTCAGTGAAACACAATTTTGTTAATTGAAGTGGTGAAAGGAAATTCAATGGGAGAAGTAGATAACTTCACCGGGGTACTGAACAGGCTCACTAGCAATGAAGCAATATCTATGATATCTGTAAGGTTTTCATACATATCTATATACAATACTCTATTATGTAGTTCTCTTTCTAATGTTTTGTCACATTCTAAACCAATTAGGGATTCCCTAAATAAATATGTTACATTTGCTTAACCTTGAAGCGAACAAAGTCGGTCGAAGTTGATATTTTAGTTAAAAAAAAATTGAGTATCTTAAACAATTATGGAATCAATTTTAAGAAAAAGAAATTTATAGTAGCCTAACTTGAGATCTATCATTAAGTATGTTTTGAAGGTTTTTGAGATTTGGTTAAGTTTATTTTTCTATGTATGATTAATTCTTAAATAAAACTAGAAAATGTTTTTCAAAAAGCAATAATGACTCCATTTACCCAATAAAGGCACTTGGTTTACTGTTCTTTTGCGCCTCACAGGGAGCCACAATATCCAGATGGAGCCTATGTTAGAACATGGATAATTTCTATCTTTTGAACTTTAGATTTTGCCTCTTAGAAATAAAAATTTTACACAAAAGGAAAAAAACTTAGAGAATTGCCTTTTAATTTTAAAATAAATCCATTGGTTGTTATTTATCAATAAGGTGCTTACAATATCTATCGTCGATGAGTTACTCTAATTTGATCGAACATTCCTAATGATCTCTGAAGTTTAGAAGCTGGATGATTTTTAAAATAAAATCTTTAACGGTCGCTTCGTAGCTTTGCACTTTGTGTATTCCAACAAATCTAAACAAAATAAATCCCAAAACTTCGAAGTCTCGAAGATAGTCACTCATGATAATTCCTAAAGGACGTACAGACACGCCATTGGACACATGTCTTTTAAATATTATCTTGGGTTGACACGTGGTAGTTATTTTTGACATTTCTGTTGGACGATTCACACGTTTTCAAGTGACACGTGGTACCTCTCTTTTTTTGACACGTCATCAAGAATGATGTCATCTCTTCCATGTCACCCCGGGATATTGCCCTTCAGGATTTTTAACAAAGATCAAGTTCACAAACCACCAAAGTATCTAAGTGTCGAAGTAATGAATATTAGAAAAAGTAAAAAGTATTTTAAAGAGTTAATAAACATTTAATAAATTAGGTTAATCATGATTAAGTATTAATTGATCACTCCACAATTTTGGACTTCAAGAGATTTCCATCCTATCACATCCAAAGCTTCTGAACGTTGAACCGTCGAAGTATTAATGAAATTTATGATTGATTAAGGTTAATTATTTCAATAAAGATTACAAATCACCAGGTAATAAATTCCATTAAGTTTCTAATAAATTCTTCGTCAATAGATCTATATGAAGACTGATAGAATTTATGAGTAAAACAATTCAAATTTCAAACTTATTTTACCATTTTCTATTAGTAGTTTTTCATTCAGTGAAAAGCTTACAGACTTCCCTTGTTACAGGTAGGCTAGTTTTATTTTCTTGAGGATTATGGTGCCACGAAAAGTTGCAAAGAATCTTGATGCATCAGGTGATTATTCCAATCCAAATGCAGATGTTCTATCAGACACAATTCTGTAAGTTGCGAACGCCATTAAGTATTGGAAGCAATTTTTTGATATCTTAGAGCATGAGATTATTAACTGTCCACACGACTCTGATGAGGAAGACAATGAGTCCTTTTCGGCCAAGATTAGATTGGTAGCACAGACAGAACTGCATAATATTTCCGCACGGCCCAGAATTATACCCTACAATGATATGATAAATTGGGCTTTCGAACATGTCGACATCCAAACCAGAAGCGTCATCAGCCACCAGCATACCACTATTGGATATTTCCAACCAAAGAATCTATAAGTAATTTATAAGATTTCCCCTACACCTAAATATACTTACAATGCAACATTCTTCTAGATTTTGAGGGAAGAGAATGCACTCAATACGATAGAAATGGTCATGATATAATCAAGACCTGGTGGGGACATCCAGAAAAATTCAGAGTCGACGCTCATGGTATGTATTCCATGGCGTCCTTAGATGCTCATATGTTATATATAGCCATGATTCTCTATTGTCTTTTTTGGAAAAAGAACCCTATGAATTTATCAGTTGAGTGGGTATCTATAATGAATGAAGTAGATGAGGGTTATACCTTCAATTGGGATAAAATGTTATCTGATAATTTGGCCAAATAAATTGTTGAGTATCAATCGTCAAAATCAAAGGGAAAACCTTCTCCTTTTTACATGCCAGCATATATCATGGATACCATTTGTTTCATGACTCCATTCTCCCTGATGAAATGGAGTTGGACCTTGGTCAGTTCTGAGCCAATACATTTCTACCACTCCAAATTATGGGAGGAAAATGCCAAAGATTTATTTTACAAAACTTTTCATAGCGTAGTGGTATTTTTTGTTGAAATAATGTAACTGCAAAGAGTATTCTTATTATTATTGTTATATTATTCATAGGATCAATCCCCATTGTGGATTGATCATGTTGGTTATTGTATTAGGACCAAATCCCCTTTTGCAGATTGGTCAATAGACAATTGTAATAGGCAGAATAAGAAGTTGGCCCCAGCAGTTATTATTGAGACCCAAAAATATAATAAAGGTAGGTTTACCCACCCAGAGTGAGAAGTCGGCCCTGCCAGTGAAAGACACTTCACACGTGCTAGACTTGTATATACAGAGAGGCTAGTGCCTCACTTTAGCACACAACACACTTTCTCATTTCTAAGAGGCAAGCTGCAACTTACCAGTTGGAGAGAGGGAGAAGAGTGGCAGATCTTTTGGAGAGGACTATTTGTATTGGTTTGAGTTATCTCTTGAAATTGTATTGGCAATTTATGATAAGGAAGTTTTTGCTGGGTTTTCTTCCCCTAGAGGGTTTCCCAAGATAAATGTTGTGTCTCTTGTGAATGTGTATTTCTCAGTGATTTTGTTCTTATGTTTCTCTTATCTATTGAAATGCAAAGAACTATAATAATGGCATAAAACATTAACATGGTATCAGAGCCAACCTGAAGGAAGCATATTTCACAAGAGAAAAACGTCACTGTTGCAGTACTTGTAAATTAGGGTTTTTCAAAAATGAAGATTTTCAGCTCAAAAACCACCTAGAAAGTTGTGCCCTCCCCCAAGGATCATTTTGGCACCTTGAGCACACCTTTTCTGTAGCTAGATCTCCTAGAAAGTGAAACCCTATTTTCACAAAGTATCAAAAAACTAGAAAACCAGAGTACCAGAAGTACCAGAGTACCAGAAGCACCAATCTAGAAATCCGCAGATCAAGTTTGAGGGGGTAAAAGTTAGATTTTAGAAATTCCAACTGCACCAGCTAACTCACCTCAGCTCAGCGCATCTATCACCTAGATCAAAATTTCAAAATTCAAAGTTTGAAAAATTAGGGTTTCCTCATAAAACCCTAAGTTGCAGTTGCAGTTGTAGCCATAGAACCAGTTGCAATCACCCTTGAAATTTTCTCAAGAGTTGGCAATGATTACCGCTACTACCAGATGGAGCCACTACCTGTAAATGCTATCAAAGGTATGTACTTACATATGTTTAATGGTTAAACCCTAAAGAGTATTTGCAGGGGAAGAGATCTCTTTCCATAGATCCAGAAGGATCTCAAGATCCAACACATTCAGAGGAATGATGCAACCCATGTGTGATTATTCTAATATACATCTATTTGTCATGACATTATCTTAATCAGTGTTGCATGTTGAAGCTATGATCAAATTATTAGAAGGATTGAAAGTTGATAATAGAGCTTATCCTCTAACCTAACCTTTTGTCAAGATAGTGTATTGTCTTAGTACAGAAGATGGGTTGAAGAAAGCACTCGTCATCTTGAGTGAAGGAGACTTGGAAGAAAAGAAAGCACTCATTCCTGAAGACAAGGCTCTAGGTTTGATTAAATCAAGTTGATAAGATTCAAAGGTACACATGACAAGTTGATGACTATAATTGAGATAGAAGTCTTTGTAAAGTATTATACCTAATAGCATGTGAGCATATAGAGGTATATGCTTTGCCTGATACAACTAACACCTCCTCTAGGAGAAACCCCATGTGTTAGTTCCAGGTTTCCATGGAAGAATGCTTGGTCACAACACTATGAGAGTGTTGACCTCATTTCGTATTGCATTCCTTACCTTTAATCTTTACTTCAGATAAATTATAAGTGATAGCTCTAAAAGGAGCTATTGTGATGATTTTTCATGCTATTGCTTTATATTATCAAGAAGGATATTATTCTTTCTTGTTGTTTTGTTGACCTTGCTCCAGGTCACATGAGGAAGCTATAGCAAAGGTTGCAGAAGGCAATGTGCTAAAGGAGAGACCGTAAATGAAGCAATCATCATTGGAAGAGAAGAAGGTGACTTGCATAAGCTATAGGGTCACTCAAAAGTTGCCATGACCCACGCTATTGAAGAATCCATGTGAACTCTAGAAGATTAGCTCACATCAACTACAAGGCACTACCATACATATGCAAAGCTTTCACAGGTTTACCAGAACTCAAGGTCGATCATGAAGGCGTATGTGATGGATGTGCACAAGGGAAGAACATCAATAACCCATTTTCGAAGAGGGATAGCAAGGCAGAAGGAGTCCTAGAACTCATTCATTCAGATGTATGTGGCCCAATGCCATCATCCTCCATTAATGGGTATGTATACTATGTATCATTCATTAATGATTATTCTCGTAAAAGACCTCGATATATTTGAAGTGTTCAACAAGATCAATGAATTCAAAGCCTTGATAGAAAACCCTTATGTAAGGAAGATTAAGATACTCAGGTTAGATAATGGAGGAGAATATACCTCAAAAGAGTTTGTGAACTTCTGCAAATATGTTGGGATCAAGATCCCCAACAAAACGATGTAGCTGAATGGAAGAACAGAACCATACTGGAAGTTGTGAAGACTATGATCCATGATCAAGATCTTCCTATGTGCTTATGGGCAGAAGTAGCAATGGCAGTTGTTTATGTGCAGAACCAATTATCCCATAGTGCACTTGGTCTCAAGACACCAGAAGAGATGTTCATTGGAAAGAAGCTAGAGGTAAGCCATCTCAAAATAATTGGTTGTCCAGTGTTTATTCATATACCTAAAGAAAAGAGAAACAAGTTGGACCCTTCAGGAAAGAAGGGAATGTTTGTGGGATACTGTGAGGTCTCCAAGGCCTTCAGAATCTACATACCTGGTCACCGCCACATTGAAATCAGCAGGGATGTGACCTTTGATGAAGAAGCAACACTTAAGAAATCAAGAATATGCCAACTTGAAGAAGTATATGAAGAGGAACCTGTAAATCCCAAGATTGCAGAATCCATGAGGGAAGTTCCCAGAGCTGTAGAACCAGGAAGGGAAGTCATAACTTCCCCTGATGAGGAGACTCCTGAAGACCACGATATATCAGAATTTCAAGAACCTCCTTAAATGACCTTCTCCCATAAAAGAAAGTCTGCTTGGGCAAGAGAGCTCATTCAAGATGGAGAGAAGTATGGTGTTCCAGAAGGAACCATGAGACAGGTGAAAAGACCAAATCCATTCTCCAGTTACACAGCTTTGATGTGTAATGTACTAAATGAAGAACCTACTTGCCTTGAAGAAGCCATTCAGAGAAAAGAATGGGAAGATGCCAAGACAGAGGAATACCAATCCATAATGAAGAATGAAGTATGGGAAATAGTTCCTAGATCAAAGAATAAAGATGGGGTATCCTACAGATGGATTTTCAAAATAAAACACGCTACTAATGGAAGTATTGAGAAGTATAAAACAAGATTTGTCGCTTGTGGATTTTCCCAGAAGGAAGGCATTGACTATGAAGAGACATTCGCTCTTGTAGCCAGATACACTTCAATCAAGACCATCATAGCTCTTGCAGCTAAGATAAAGTGGAAGCTGCACCAAATGGATGTGAAGACAACTTTCCTGAATGGTGTTATTGAAGAGGAAGTGTATATAGAGAAACCTCAAGGATTTGAGGTAGAAGACAAGAAGTATCATGTTTTCATATTGAATAAAGCCTTATACGGATTGAAGCAATCCCCTAGAGCTTGGTATGGCAATATAGACAGCTTCTTGACGAGCTAAGAAGACTCAAATCTTTACCAAGAGTAAAGAAGACTCAAATCTCTACCTCAAAATTATGGATAATGAACCAGTAATATTACTACTGTATGTGGATGACTTATTCTTAACTGGAGAAGAAAAGCTCATCACTGAATATAAAAAGAGACTTTCCATAGAATTTGAAATGAAAGAACTTGGCCTAATGCATTACTTATTAGGCCTTGAGGTATGGTAGATTCTAGAAAGGATCTTCCTTAACCAAGGGAAGTACACAATTGAAATCTTAAAGAGATTCTACATGCTATAATGTAAGTCCATGAATACACCCATGGAAATGAAGCTGAAGTTGTTGGTCGATACTTCGTCAGAATTGATAGATGCCACACTGTATAGACAGATTATTGGATCAATGATGTACCTGATGAACACCAGACCAGACATTTGTTTTGTAGTGAACACCTTGAGTCAGTTTCTGGTAGAGCCCAAACGTGTTCACCTAGTGACTGCAAAACATGTGATGAAGTACCTTAAAGGTACAATAGATTATGGTCTCATCTATGATGGAGATCATAAATTCACATTAAGTGGATACACTGATGCAGATTGGGCAGGAAGCGTTGCTGACAGAAAAATCACTTCCGGATGATGTTTCAGTTTGGGATTAGCCATGATCTCATGGTAGAGTAGGAAGCAATCCAATATTTCTCTCAGCACAGCAGAAGCAGAGTACATTGCTGCATGTTCTGCTAGCTACGAAGCTATATGGCTTCGAAAGTTGTTGACCTGTCTATTTGACCTAGAGATGAAAGCAACCACAATCCTATGTGACAACCAGAGTTGCATAAAGATGACAAAGAATCTTGTATTCCATGACAGTTCAAAGCACATAAATATTTTCTATCATTACATCCGTGACATGGTGCAAAGAGGAGCCTTGAAGCTCCTGTATCTTAGCACGGATGAACAAGTTGCTGATGTGTTGACCGAACCTCTATCTTGTGTAAAGTTTGAACACTTTCGAGATAAGCTTGGTATAGTCCGAAAGGACCCTCCCTGAAAGGGGGAGTATATATGTATCCCTTGCTTCTGACCTCGTTGTTAGACGTAAAGCAAGATGAATCATTGCTTCTGACCTCACCGTTAGACATAAAGCAAGACGTTGTGTGTATTCATTGCTTTTGACCTCCCTGTTAGACGTAAAGAAAGATGAGTCATTGCTTCTGACCTCGCTGTTAGATGTAAAGCAAGACGTTGTGTGTATTCCTTTCTTCTGAACTCACTGCTAGACATAAAGCAAGATGATTCCTTGCTTCTGACCTCGTTGTTAGACGTAAAGTAAGATGATATGTGATTCCTTGCTTCTGACCTAGTTGTTAGACGTAAAGCAAGATGATTCCTTGATTCTGACCTCATTGTTAGACGTAAATCAAGATGATGATGTGCTCCTTGCTCATTGTTAGAGTATTTATTTCTTCGATTCCTCCTCATGTCCTTCCATAGTTTTTAATCAACAGGTTGGTGTGCATAGAAGTGGCATACCAAACAGTAGTAGGAGGCATCAACAAGGAATTGAAAGTAGCTTAGAAAAAAAAATTGCAAACTTTTCCCATTCAAGTTGGTATGTTCACATTGCTATATTTTGGTCATTCTAAAGTCGAGGCTGCAGCCCTAGAAGATGTCAAGCTAATGACATCGAATTCAAGAAACATGATCCACATAAGATAGTGGAGAATCATTTGGCTCAATACAACATGAAGTGATACATCCATGAGGATTCTCCTTATGATGAGATGTTCATGTGAGTTAGATATTATGAAGAAGTTCAAAACATATTCCAGACTCTGCCTCCTGACCAACAGGCTAATTTCCTAATCTTTCAAAAACATAGACAAAAAATTTTACCGAAGATATTGCAAGGAGATTCAAAACCCATGCCTTCTTCATAGGAAGCTAAACCCACAGGATCTGATCCAAGTTTCTCCACTAAGAAAAATTTTGATAAAGTCCCAAAAGGTCTAGAAAAGGTATTTCAAGAAATAAAAACATAATTGTCAAGACTGAATGATCAACAAGTATTAGCTCGGTTTGAAGCTTTCATGAATCTGGGACAAGTTGTTCCTCATTCAATGCCAGCTAATCCTATTGGCACCCCAAATACAATAGGTCAGGAACATTCCATAACAATTATTTCTCATATTCCATCATTAATCCCTTTACATACCAGTTTTGGAAATCCTAATACAACAGAGCTCATCCATGTTGATGATCTTAATCCTATATTTCCTGAAGATATTCCTCCCTCAAGTTTATTTTTCAACAAGAAACAAAAAGCTATTGTAAAAAGAGAATCTCACCAAAAGGATGGAGTAGTCATTAAAAGACAAAGATTGGTGTATGATGGGAAAGACCAAGATGATCCTAAGTTTGCAAAATAAGTTTCAGATTCACTAGGGGATTTTTCCACTGCCAATCAATGGTCAGTGGACAATTTAACCAAACAACTACAACAAAAATGTCTCTTGGTGGAGCAATTGTAGAATGAGATACATAGCACAAAATAGACTGTTAGAAGCAGGATGAATCAAGACATTGAACAAATCAGGGATAGTTATCAACATCAAATGAAGCAGTTACATGATAATCTTGAGCTTCTCTACCATATTTCGCATACCAACAGAGGCTTGATCACTCAGTGGGATAATTTGACTAAACAGTTGTAGTCCAAATTGGTCCTAACAGAGAACACAACAATAGATATTACTGCCTTCAAAACACAAGCATCGTAAATCAATGAGAAGCTGGAAGTTTTCCAACATGGGCCATATCAAAAGATAGATGCTATTCAAAAATGATATCAGGCAATAAACCTTTCTTTGAAAAGTATTTATGTCAAGGAAAAATATTCTTGTGCATCTAGGTCTAAGTTTCGGGAATTTATCATATGGAGGCAGAAAGTTAATATCCATGGTCTCACCCCTTTCGCACATTTTGAACAAGTGAAAGGAGAAATGGACCTGAAAATCTAGGAAACAAATCTGGAGAAAAGAAAGAAACTTTCTAGAGAGGAAAAGGAGGCATTTCTAGAGGCATTATCTTCAGTAAATAAAAAATTGATTGAATTTGAAGGAAATAATATCTCAGAGGCATTGGGGTAGATTGAAATAGAAATTAACCAAGAAAGCTCCAAAAAGAACAAGGAAAATATTCATTCCACTATCCAATAGATGAACCAGATCGATTTATTCAAAATCAATGAGTTGTTTGTGAATCCAAGTTTACATTATCAATTCATATCCCAGGAAGCAAAGAAGATCCAGGAAAAGCTTCAACTAGTACAAAAGAAGATGTTCGCCTTAGAATTGAATGAGAAGATTGAGCCTTCAAGATTCGTGGTAGCATTGATGGACATGTGTACCCAGTTCAAAGAAAAAAGGAAAATGAGTGCATCTGCGAGAAAAAGAAGGGATAGATGAAGCACCATCACATCAAATCAAAATTGAACAATATTTGCATGATGTTATTTCATTCGGATTGTATTCTATTTTTAGGCAGATATTATGGGAAGTCCAACGGTTTTCAGTTGAGACAATATTTTTATAAGTAGATAGATTTTATATCTATTCATTGTTGCTTCTTGTTGAATGTAAAAGAGGAAACATTGTTTTGAATAACAATACAAGTGCAGACAGAGATTCTAAGTTTTGTTCAATTTGAGTTATGTGTTCCTCTGTGTTTCCATCTCTCTGAATTTCTTTTTGTAGTTCTTGAAGAGTGAATGATTACAGTTTAGTACTACATTTACGGTGATCATAATATATCATAATTTCATTCAGTAACAAATTTTCCTCTGTCATTACTGTGAGTAAAACAAGACATGTGACCTGTGTGAGTTACTTCATTTTTATTGCCTTTCAAGGGTGCATCTTCTACTTTCCTTCTACTGCAAACAAGGTGAGACTTATCTGTAATTGATACCTAACTTTGTTTTAACAGTTTTGTAGATCATTTCTACATCATTTGACATTATAATTGCAACTCAGATAACGCGATACAACCTCTGTATTGTCTTATCATTAATTTCATTTAAATATTATTTCTCAGAAAACTAAAGGTAGAAAAAAGCACTCATAAAAACACTTCATTTAAAAAATTTGATGCCTAACATTATTCTTTGAGCCTTATAATCAATCTTAGGAACAACAGGAAGAAAATTTCAAAGCATCCAAGAATACAAGGAAGAAAAAGAAAAAATCAAAGTCAAGCTCCAGTTGCAATGATGATTCAGATGAAGATGAAGAAATAGCCAACTTCATGAGGAGGTTGAAGAGAGGAACTGGCAAGTAGAAAGGTAAGATTCCCTTAAAATGTTTTATTTGTGGTAAAATTGGTCATTTTTCTTCCAAATGTCCTTATGTATATTCAAGAGAAGATAGTTCCTCATCTAGTGAGGATAATGGAAGTGGTAGTGACTCAGAAAGAGTGATGTTTATGGAAATGTAAACCCAATAAGAAACCCTTTAAAATGATGAGGAATATTGTGAAGAAAAGGGAGAAGTGGATCTTGAGGAAGAACTGATTAGTTCCTTAAGAGATCTAAATAGAGAAAGGAAGAAAAACAAGTCACTCAAGAAAGAACTAAGTGAGATAAAGGAGTATTCTCAAATTCCCAGTAAAAATTATGAAGAAACAAAGAATATTATCATCAATCTAAAAGTTCGGTTGGAAGAAGCCAGAATGATTGAAGAAACACTCAAAATCTAGTTGGAAGAAAAGGAGAAAACAAAGGAGAGTCTGGAAGTAGAAATAGTCTCACTAAGGAAGGAACTTCAAAAGAAGGACATCCAATGGAACTTTGGCAATAGAACCAAAATATTGGATGAAATCAACAATAGTCAAAGGCCATGCTATGAAAATTTTGGACTAGGATACAAGAAAACCCATACTGAGAAGGGTTCAAGTTCCATGATGAAAGAAAAAGAAGCAGAACAAAAGAGTTATGAAGAAGTCATCAGAGGTCCTATCAAGAAGGAAGAATCCAAGCCTTCGAAGGAGAACACTCAAGAAATGGAGATCATCCAATAAGAATATAATTCAATCAGAGGGACGTGGAATCAACAAGAAACAATGGAGAGGACTCAAGAAGAAGATTACATAAGAGTTGCACCACCTAGAATATCTCCCACACACAGGTACCAAACTATCTTTCTTGGATTATGTTATTCCTGCAACGATTTTGGGCAAAAGGCTATAAATTGTAGAGTGCATGCTAGGAACAAAAGTAACTATGGAGACTACCCTAAGAATAACTATAGTTGAAAGCCCCATGAAGCTTATAACAAAAATTATAACAATTTTGGCTCATTGAATAATGAAGTAGAATGCTACAAATGCAACAATTTTGGACACATAGCCAAATATTGCAGGATGGTTGTTTCTCCAAGGGAACCGAAGAAGGATTTCAACAATCATGTAAAAGAACCGTCAAGGATCTGGAAAAGGAAGAAGGATGAACTGAACATTAAATAATGTGTGATTTCTCTACAAGACCAAAGAAAAAAAGTGAATGGTGCGTTTCCAGTGGATGTTCAAAGCACATGATATGGGGCAAGGACACATTTGTAACACTGAATAAATAAAAATATGGATTAGTTTTGTTTGGTAATGATAACTCAGCCAAAATTATAGGAAAAGGAATAGACAATCTTGGAAGCAAAGACGCCATGGTAGAAAATGTCCTACTCATAAAAATATCAAGCATAATCTGTTAAGTGTGAGTCAAACGTGTGACTAGGGAAACACACTTCTATTCACCTCAAAGAAATGTGAAATAAGGAAAGAAGGATTAGGCAGATTGGTGATGAAATCAATAAGGACTTCAAACAACATAACATCTTGAATGAAATCAGAAAAGAAAGATGCTTCTTGGGAAAGGACAATGAAATTCTGCTTTGGCATAGAAGAATGGGCCATATGCACTTTGAAAATATTGTCAAAATCAACAGAAAGGAAGTGATAAGAGAAATTCCTGAAATTTCAATGCCAACAAACACTATGTGCAAGCACTACCAGCATGGAAAACAAACAATAGATAAATTCAGGACAAAGGAATACTATACAACAAAACAATTGGATATTGTACACACCGATCTATGCAGACCAATGAGAAAAAAGGGTTGAATGGTGAAAAATACTTCATGTTTCTTATTGATGATTACACTAGAATGAGCAGGGTTTGTTTCCTCAAGAGAAAGTCAAAATCATTTGAATGTTTCAAGATATTCAAAGAGATGGTTGAAAACAAGACCAATTTGAAAATCAAGTACTTAAGATTAGAAAATAGAGGTGAGTCCATGTCAAAAGAATTCATGGATTTTTATGAAGAACATGGAATAAAAAGACAATTCTTAGCAGCTAGGACACCTCAGCAAAATAGAGTTGTTGAAAGGAAGAACATAATTGTAGAAGAAATGGCTATAACCATGTTGAAAGATTCCAAGTTAAGCTATATTTTGGGTACAAGCAGTACATACATTCGTCCATATCTTGAACAGCTGAATGCTTAGAAGTAACAATGATAAGACTCCATATGAACTATGGAAGGGAAGATCGACAAACATGAATCACTTCATAATTTTTTGGAAGCAAATGCCACATAAAAAGAGAAGATAATAAGGTTGAAAAATTTCACTCTTGGGTTGATGAAGACATACTCATTGGATAATCAAGAAAAAGAAAGGCATACAAATATTATAACCTAAGACTAAAAAAAATAGTGGAAAGCATCAATGTAAAAGTCGATGAAACAAATGTGTTGAAGACCAGGAAAGAAAGAAAAAATTCAAAAGAGAAGGAAGCAAAAGAATAACTAAATAAAAAAAAATAAGAAGAAGAAGAACTAGAAAATAAGCAACCCGAAGCAGAGAAAGAAGAAACAAAAGACAATCAACAAGATCTCTAGACACCTTATAAGACACAAAAACGTTTGTATTAGAAGAATCATCCACTAGAAAAAATTATTGGGGATAACAATGCAAGAATAGAGACCAGAAGAAGCAAACAAGCATGTAAACTAGAACAAATACATATATCATTATTATACACAATTGAACCAAGAAGCTTTGAGGAATATATCAACGATGAACATTAGATCAAAGCCATGGAATAATAACTAAATCAAATAGGGAATAATAACTAAATCAAATTGAGAATAATGAGACATGGGAACTAGTTCCAAGACCTAAGGACAAAAACATTATAGCCACAAAGTGGGTATTCGGAAACAAGCTGAACAAAGATGGACAGGTAACCAGAAACAAGGCAATATTAGTATGCAAAGGATATGCACAAGTTGAAGGTATATATTTTGAAGAAATATTTTCCTTAGTGGCCAAAATGGAAGCAATCTTAATGTTCTTGGCTTATGCATGCTCCATAAGGATCAAGGTATATCAGATGGACGTAAAAACAACCTTTCTTAATGGAGAATTAGAAGAAGAAGTTTACATAGAACAACCAAAAGGATTTCAACTATTATAAAAGGAAGACTATGTTTGTACATTGAAGAAAGCTGTGTATGGACTCAAGCAAGCACCTAGATCTTGGTACACAAGATTGGATAGATATCTACAACAACAAAGATTTAGAAAGGGAAGAACAGATAGTAATATCTACATAAAAGTGGATCCAGACAATACAATTATCATTGTAGTATATGTAGGTGACATCATCTTTGGAAACGATGATGACAGGTTCAGTCAGAATTTTTCCAAGGAAATGAAAAGTGAGTTTGAAATGTCCCTACTTGTTGAGATGATTTTTTTCTTGGGACTCTAGATATCTCATCTAGATGAAGTTATTCTCATTTCCCAAACCAAGTACATCAAGTAAATGTTGAATAAATTCATAATGGAATATTGCAAGCTTGTGAGTACTCCTATGGTGACCGGTTGCAAGTTGAGAAAAGATGATGAATCTAAAGAAGTAAATTAGAGACTCTATAGATCGATGATTGACAGTTTAATCTATGTGAAAACTTCAAGACAAGATGTGATGCAAGTAGTTGGACATGTCACAAGATTTCAAGGAGCACAAAAGGAATCTCATGTTCTAGCAATGAAAAGGATCTTCAGATATCTCAAAGGAAAAACCAAGTTTTGGTTATGGTATCCGAAAGGAAATGAGTTGACTATGATAGGCTACACAGATGCTAATTGGGAAGGAATTATCGATGACATAAGAAGTACAAGTGGAGCAACTTTCTACTTGGGGGATTGTATAGTGTCTTGGTTGAGTAAGAAGCAATATTCAATATCCATATCCACTGCAGAATTAGAATATATTGTTGCAACCTCTTGTTGTACTCAGATTCTATGGATGAAGTAAAACATGCAAGAAATAAAAATAAGAAATGATGAGCCTATTTCGATAATCTGTGACAACACTAGTGCTATAAGCATCTCCAAGAATCCAATAATGCATTCCAAGACCAAACATATTCCTATTAAGCTCCAATTTTCGTGGGAACAAGTCACATAAAGGAATATCAAGTTGGATTACATTGGGAAAAAATAACATATTGAAAACATCTCACAAAGCCTCTTCCTAGGGAGACTTTTGAGTATCTCCGTTAGAAATTGGGAGTAGTTTTTTCTCCATATTGATCTGCAAGCCATCAAAAATGAGGGAGAGAATCTGTCAGAGGGAGTTACTCTTTTTTATTGATGTCAAAGGGGGAGAGAAAGATCATAAGCATGAATACATGGGGAGAAATGGTCATAGGGGGAGTATGTGTGTTTCCATCAATGCCAAAGGGGGATATTGTTGGAAAATTAATTGTCATTGACGTCAACCCTAGAAGAAGCCCCAAAGAAAATCCATAAGACCCTCGAAGTGATGAGTTATTTGAATGAGTCTCTAAAGTGGTCCCCTTAGGGTGTAGCTTTAAGCATGGCCCTCACAGGAATATGCTTTGAAGTCACCTATAAGAAACCCCTAGAACCCTAGAACGTCAAGAAAACAAGCCCTGGAAGTGTGGTCAATAAGCCCCAAAAATATGGTAAAGAAGCCCCAAATGTAAGTACCCAAAAGTCGATCCTAATGGAATAAATATTAAAAATATTATTAATATAGAAAAGTACAAGTCGACCCCAGTTGGAATAATAAAAAAAATAAAATTGAATTGTTTTGGGGAAAGTCGAACCTAAAAGGAGGGTGCTAGATCTAGTATAAATAAGGTGCCTAGGAGCTCATTTGTAGAATGAACTCAAGTGACTTCTGAGGTAGCGAATATATGAGGCAACCAAAGGTTCAAGAGGGAGAAAATTTCAGGAGCATAAGGGAGGATAAGGTAAGTCTTTTTCTTATCTATCTTGGAAAATATCTTAAGTCTATTCTAGGTAAATTTTGAGGCAATGAGGCCAAATTTTTATGAGGCTACAAGGTGAATTTTATGAGGCTATAAGGTTGATCTTAACATCTATCTTTTGGGGAATATTGAGGCCTATTCTGAGGTGTTTTCCATGGTAAAATTGAGGTCAGTATTCAAGACTGTTTTTTGTGGATTTTAGGCTTGTTCTAAGGCCAAATATGAAGTAAATTCTAGGCATGTTCTAAGGTTAATTCTAAGGTGAATTAAGGCCATATCTGAGGCAAGTGAAGGGAAAATTTGAGGAAACATTAGGAATGTTCTAAAAGAAAATTGAAGGGCATGTCTAAGGCAAGTAGAAGGGCGGTTCTAATGCAAGTTTGAGGTAATTCCTTTTATGTGAACTACAGAAATAACTTGGCTAAGTTTCATACCTTGTCAAGGCGAGTTTGAGACCCATCTCTAGTGTGAATTTCAAAAATGACATGGTCAAGTTTAATTATTGTTTTGAAGAGAACCTATGTGTTGACGATTAAAATCACAACGAATTTTACCCCGCAAAGTATCTCTAAAGACTATTATTATAAGATAACATATAAATAATACTAGTAGGTGGGACCCCCTTGTAGATTGGATATCAGGTCTGGTTCTCATTTAATGGTTGTGTTGTTGTTCGACACTTCTTACATGGTTGATGAAATCTTGATTTGATTGGCATATGAGTAAGGCATGTTATGTGTTGGTTCTGATTGCGACTAGTAGATGATGGGTAAAACATGTTATGTTCTAAGCTCTAATCTCATGTTACGATGGACTATGTTGTTCATTACTACCATTGCTATATGTTCCTGGATTCGTTACTTTGACACCTGCACAATAGACATGTTAGTAACAATACATAAGAACAATTGAAAAGAGGCAAAATCAAGATAACAAAATGTAAAAGGAAGAAGTTATATTATACTACACTACATGCATGGAGATTAGAATGATTGTTGTTAATCTTAGCTAACAACATTAATAGCTATGTGATTTTATTGAGTTATATAGTTGATATGCATATGGTATAGTTTGGAAGGATAGTATGTGGGTGGCACATTTGAAAAAGTGATATATGCTAATGGTTATGTGATTTGATTGAGTTATATGAAGTGGTGATTATGTTATGTCATAAGTTTGATATGGGCCGCGCTATTGGTTTTAATGGGTGATGGTTTTGATACATGGTTTGATTAATTGTGTTAATGGAAATCTTGTTGGCATGTACTAAGGAATTAATGGACCGTGGATGGAGGCGATGTGCATTTACTGCATGTCACCCTTACTCCTTCGTTGGTCGCCACCCTAATCAGGTTGTTGTTCAACCTTGTTATTGCGGTTATGCTCCAACTTTCTAGCAAAGGGAGAACCGCTCAACCAACTCGTGTTTTAAGGTGCTTTGATTACAGGTATGTCTTTTTTTGGCCATCCATGAGTCTTCTCTGGTTATGAAATAGATATTAGCTCAGATGTATGGGTTTTCTCTTTCCTTAAGTATGGAAACTGTGTTATTTGGTGACTTTTTATGGAATGAATCGTTGGTGTTTTCTTTTTTTGCAATGAAGTTTGAAGTCACAGAGTTATCGATCATTCTGAGTATTGGCAGCCATAAAGGTTCTCTATCATTCTTGATGGTTTTAGTCATAGGTTTTTCATTTGTCTTAGAGTGGCTAGATGTCTCCACGCCTTCATTTTCCATACCCAGTCTTTTGTTGTTATGGGGTTTTGAACACATTGTGTCACTGCACTTTGCTTCACTTGGGTATGAGTTTGTTCGTGTCACACAGAAGGTTCTGATGGTTGTTTGTGAGGGGGCTTGCTTAATGTGACTATTATGTCTCGTCCCTGTCCTATCTCATCATTCTTGGGTTGATTAGGAAGGCCACAAGGGTTATACCCTGTGTTTTCTAGGTGTCTCTACAGAATCAAAATGGGGCCTTTCCCCTTTGTTCATAGTCTCCTCTATCACAGGATTGTCACCATGTCTTCGAAGACGTTTGTGGTATAACATGTGAATGAACCATTGGTCTTGGAGGTTTTCATCTGTTGTCGGGAGTTGAACCCATACCTCCCTTTGTTGGTCCACAGGGCCAACCCTTTATTACTACAAGCTCAGTTTTGATAAAGGGAACCCTTTATGTCATGTTGGATACATGGTCGATGGTTATAGGTTGGTGATGCATTTTTTATAATGTTCTATTTTTGACTTGTCTCTGTTTATTATCCTGACAGTGGTTTTGGGTTATAGTCACTGAAATTGGTTATTATGACAGTCAATTTGCTAAGCTCATCATTGAAGTTGGTTGATTAGAAAATGGGGTTGATACACAGTCAGTTTTTGTTGCATTGGGATTATTGAAGTGTTAACTAGGCATTAGATCCAATTTATTGATGCACAATGATGCTTCGCTCATGATGCATTGGTATGAGTGGTGTTCCTACAGCATGAATCAATTATTACTGTAACTATGTATTTTTAATGGCCAAATGGTTATTGCATTCAGGGTTTTTATGGTATTGCTATCCACTGTATATGTATGGTTATTCAAGTGTGTCATCAAGGATGGGCACAAGTTTTACACAGTATGGTTTTGGTTGCAGTTTGATTGATTTGAGCAATACAGTTTATGCTTCCTTGTGTTGGATTGATAGCTTGACACGATAGGTTGAGTTAATAATATTGTGACTGTGTGTTCTTAAAATTTTCAAATGGGAATGTTGCAATCGTGGTAATTATGGTATGGTTTTCCACTGTGTTTTTATTGATATTAATTGATTGTGCCACTAGAGAAAGTCACGAGTTTTTTGAACATGGCATTGTTGCAATTTGATCGATTTTTGTTGTAAAATTGGGCTTGTTGTTGATGCCTTGTTGTATTGGATGGATAGCTCAGCATTTTGATTGTTTAGAGTCAAATAAAATTGGGCTTGTACAATCAAAGAAATGCACTTGCGTTGGTCGAATGGTTTTGTGTTTTCTACAGCGTAGCATGAGTTGGAGTGGTGATTGTTGTTTGTGTGTTTAAATGGAAAGTAAAGATCTTGCAAGTTTGAATATGAATTGTGGTGTCAACTGTCCACTTTGTATGTTAAATGAATACTTTTCTTTTTAACAGTGATTGGCACTGATGTTGTGACAGTATAAATTCATGGAAATTCAATTATCAAATGATTAAAAGACAAAATCGAGCACAACATTTGAGTTTGTATTCAATGATTGGAATAATTCATGGGCAGTGGTTGATTTTGATGTTGAATAGAGTGGAAATAGTGTACTTTTTATGAATTTGAGAATTGTTATAAGATGTTAAATGGATAAATAAGAGGAACAAAACTCCCCTACATATTTTTGTGGAATGTGTACTGTCTTGGTTGGTGATATTGTGTTAAGTATTTGATTTCAAATAGTAAACAAGTTAATGTACATAATTGTTTGAATTATGCACAGTAGTGGTCTTTTGGGTCATAGTGGTAATTTGGTTGGTAGATTTCTTTACAGAATGGTTTTGTGGATCACTTAATTAATTTTATGAACAGTAATCACTCTCTTTCCCGACCATTATTTATCTTTTCACTAATTACAACCCCATCGCCTTGCCACATTCATTTTTCACTCCCTATTCTAAAATTAATTACAGTCAAGAAATTTTTTGTATTGAAGCAGTTTAAATTCGTTGGATTATAGTGGTGGTTTCTTTGGTTTGTGTTACAGTTGATTGTTGGTGGTATTTGAGCAGTAACTGTGTTTCTTTTTCCCCTCATTTAATCATTTTTCGCTAAATACAATCCCCTTGCATATCCCAGGACCTTTGTTCACCCCCTACTCATTGATAACAGTTAAACAATTTCTATGGATTGGATTACATGAGCCTGATATGTTGTTGAGCCAAAATCTATTTCTTTTTTTAAAGAGTTATCATGTATGGTTGTTTAAAAGACTATTTTCTAATCCATCATGCATGCAGGAATGAGTTTTTTCATCCAAGGTAG
>ML824638.1:53786-87180 GCA_009831015.1 Picea engelmannii | reverse complement strand
TGCACAAGTCTATGTGTCTAGAAGTGTGTAAACAATTCAAATCCTTCTATCCTTGAATTTACTTTAATTAAAGGAATTATTAAGGTAAAGAATTTTTATTAATTTATTTATTTATTTAAGGAAATTCTAAAAGTTAGCATTTAGTCTTATTCGTTTATCTCAAGTGAGGTGAGAAGTGTCAGTGTTTCATGGAAACCTGCACAGGAGATCTAGCTAAAGCATGCACAAACAAATCTTATCAAGAAAAGGAAGAGAGATACAATATGAAAGAATGAGAAAATATATTCACACTACTCCAATGAGTTGATGATTGATACATAGATCATGATCAATATGATACAATAAATGAGTGGAATACACTCATGTATAGGGCAAGACATTCCATAATTAATAAAAGAAATCAAGCAGTTAGCTTTCCTTAGGAATGCATGCATGCATAATAGTGATGGTAAAAATAGAAAGTCTAAAATCGAACTAGTCAGTTAACTCCCACTGAACTAATGTGTCAAAAATAGAAATTTCTCCAACACCCCCCCTAAACATCACTATGGAGTAAAAAATGAGTCCTGGCTACTAGGCCATTTTAGGTACTCATGTACAATGCAACTAATGAACACTGAATGAAAGTAAGGAAAGAGAGAAAAACACGTGGGAACAAAACCCCTCCTCAAAATATAATGTATCAAAAGAATAAAATGGCAGTGACTAAGCAATTGTGTTCTTCACTACAAGACGATCCCTCAAAGTCTTAAACTTCTTCTCACTAAAAGTCTTCGTGAAGATGTAGAAATATTTATGGATCTGATGAAGTCCTTTGGCAACCTGTTGGGCCTTATACCTCTTGATCCTGTGGACCCATTTCCACCTAAAAATATTCCTTTCAAGTGGACGTGGAACCAGATTCCATGTTCGGTTTTGTAGGAGTGATTCATAATCCTTCTGCATGGCTTCTTTCCATAATGGATTTCCCACAAACCTATTGTATTTCTATGGATTGGTAGATTTAACCATATAGAAATGCATGGGCATCACATGTTCTGAAGCTGAAAGCACATAAGAAGGCTCCTCATGCTGAGATCGAGTCATCCTAGAATCTAATGGATTCCCTGCAAGTTTGTTTGTTGCCTAAAGTGTGGTATGTTCCTTCTTGGGCATCTGTTGAAGCTTCGGTGTTGGATTATTATCTGGATGTACTACCTACTTATTTCCATGTATAAAATTTGAGTGCATGTAATCATCTCTGATGTCTGAAACTGATGGAAGAATAAGAGTATATGCATGTTTCACTGGAGGTACATGCAAAGTATTCTTGGTATGTGTAAGTAGAATAGAGGAGTCATCATCAAAAAACTTAATGAATTTATACAACCTTGACTTGTGATTGTTGGCATGTTTTACAAATAGTGTATGCTTGTCATTGATGGAAAGAACAACAATGGAAAAGATCAACATGATCAGCAGTGCAGTGATAATGGAAGAGGAGGAGAAACAGTGAATGTTGGATCTTATTCAGAATCCTCGATGACTGTCATATATGAATTCGGAGAGGATTAGCATGCAGTAGATGAGAATAGATCTCGGGCATTCTATCTAAGTGCGGGGTACATCCATCGTTGGATCAGGGAGGACCCGCATGTTCATTAAAGAGCAAGAAGAGGAGAAATGTGAAATGTCGAAATCTGTTGGTCTGACTCCATTTCTGAGTTTCGTATATTGGGACTTGAAGGCTTGAGACCTTTCATCATAAGGTGGTGAAATCATGAAGTGGCGAAATCGCGAAATGGTAAAATCACGAAGTGGCGAAATCGCAAAGTGGAGAAATCGTGAAGTGCCAAAATCGTGAAATGCGAAATGGCGAAATGATCCTAGTTGTTGGATCAAGGTGTGATCTAGGCTGTCAGATCCAGGAGGTGAATATGGAAGACCACGTCAGAAAGGATAGTCGTGGACCATTGGATCAAGAGGATGCATGGAAAAAAATCAGAGCACCACAAAGACTCCATTTCGGAGTTTCGCAGGTCGTGAAATTCAAAGGAAAGAGGTTTAAACTCGCGATATGTGAAATCACAATACGATCTGAGCCGTTGAATCAAGATCAAATCTAGACCGTTGAATCATAGGACACGTGGAGAAATATCATCATGTCGTTGACTGGAAAGTCAAAGGAACAGGGTTCCCTAACTTCTCGAATTCGCGATATGCGAAATCATGAAACTATCTTAGCTGTAAGATCGAGGTTTGTTCTGGACCATTGATCCAGCTCCATCTCGGAGCTTTGCCTATTGTGACTTGGAGTGACGAGAAACTCCATCATAGGAATCATGAGATGTGAACTCACGATAAGATCTGGACCATCAATACACCAAGATTCTAGACTGTTGATCTGAATCCATTTCAGAGTTTCGCCTATCGCGACTTGGAGTGATGAGAGCCTCCATCTAAGGAATAGCGAGATGCGAGATCGTTAAAAGATCGGGACCATCAGATCACCTAGAAGGTGGACCATCGATCTGAGCTCCATCTCAGAGTTTTGCCTATCGTGACTTGGAGTGACGAGAGCCTCCATCTAAGGAACAATGAGATGCGATATCGCGAAAATATCTGGACCATTGATTCATCGAGATCGTGGACTGTTGATCAGGGTCGATGAAGATCATGAGTTCGTAGCGCCTTTTAGTATAGACAGTGGTCACCGCCTGTGATCACGTGGAGGAAGGACCTAGTGCAGATAAGCTCTGCCTCCAAATTTCAAGGATCACATCTGGTACGAATGTCGAAATACCGAAAAGGTAAAATGTCACTGTAACTGGTGGTCACCACCTGTGGTCATGTAGAGGAGGGAGCTAGAGAAACGAAGCTCCTTTTCGAAGCTCGCGACATGAAGAGTCAAGATGCCTCATCGCAGAATCTCTAAATTGCAAAAGTGTGAAATTCATGAATCACAAAAATATCCTTCAGATCTAATCCAATGGTGCAGATGAAATTGAAGGAGATCAGAGGGCTATTGTTGCACGTCATAGTGTAACTACCAGAAACCACTGATGGTTTTTGCCAGAGGACTCGAAGACACTTCGGGGTGATTGACAGAGGAGATGAAGAGTCTCTAGGAATCTTCAAGAGGGATGAATATGCTCATGGAGGTGATTGATAGCTGGATGAGCATTGAAGCCTGTAACTGGAACAGAGAAGGTGAGCTCAACTGTCACAGAGAAGACGAAGAGTCTCAACTACCAGAGAGGCTGAGGAATCTTAGCATAACATAGAATGATGCTGAATGAGTGGAAAAATGGACAAAGAAGTTGAAGAGTCATGATGATGATCAAAAAGAGCACTCGAGTTATGGAGGATATCGATGTGGTGTGAGTATGCAGAGGTATTGTGCGCATTGCATGCACAAGGTGCACAAAAGCTATAAATACATAGTACAGAGAAGAGATGTTGTTTTTGTTGCTACTAGAGTTGTTGTGGATGTTGTTGTTGAAGGTGATTCATGCATGAAGGAACAGAGTGTAGCAACTGAAAAGCATAGAAGAAGAACTGTGCAACGAATGGACATGGCACACAGAGCATAAAAAGTAGAACAACAGAATGGGCAACAAATGCATGCTGGAAGATAGTGAGGAAGTCTGAGTAGAAAAATCTTGCAGAACGGTGATGAGACTGGTAAGCTATTATTGAGCACTATATCACTGTAATAGGTTTCAGTATTTCATATTCATAATCCAGGGTGGTTGGGAGGTGCTAGGGAGGACTAGTGTCCTCAGAGGTTCAACCAGATGCTTAAACACAAGGAGTTGGTGCTTCCTTCTAGTTGGTGCTAGAAAAACCAGGGAGTTGGTGCTTCCTTCTATGTAACAACCCTGCTTAAATAAATGTAAAGGATTATTAATTATAATTAAATTGATAATCTGATTGTCTTAAGATGTTAGCTAAACAATAATTATTTCTTATGTAATATTAACTAATTAATTATCATTAATTATTTGTTCATAATTTTCAATGGTTAATTAATTATTAATCAACCCTTTAATTATGTGAGTAAAGAATTAATGGGGTTAATAATTTAATTTATTAAAACTTACATATATGAAGGGGATAACAAACATTAAATAAAAGGATAAGAAACATTAAATAAAAGGGACAAGCCATTAAATAAGAGGATAAGGTAATGAATGTAGGGATAAGGAATTTAATGAAAGGAAGAGTCGATGAAAGGGGATATGAGGGGGAGAGCCTTACGGGGGAAGGGATTCATTCTTTTGGAGGAGGATTTTGGATTTTGGGGGGAGAAAGCATTTTGGAGGGGAACGGGAGCACTGTTTTGATGGCTTGTTTTTTTTTTTCTGGTTCTGTGGGAGAGTTTTTTAGATTGTGAGTATCATTGCAGGGGGCACCGGGTTGCTCGGGGTTTTGGGCATGGGGGCCAGGATTCCTTTCAGTTTCTTGGAGCTAGGGAGCCGGACAGGATGCTCCTAGCTGGCTGGGTGGATAGTCGGCTTGGGCAGTGTTGGTCAGTTCATCGGGCTAGGCAAGAAAACAACAAGGAAGTAGGGAAGGGACAGTCATATCGACGGGAATTAGCATCAGAAACATGTATTTATATGTGATTTGTTGAGTTATTTACATGTTGTAGATAGATTTTAACTTATGCAGAATATTTATGCTTTTGAAGTGAATGAATAATTTACATAAGGCAATTATATGTTAATTGAATTAAAATTTTGTATTTAATTAAGTTGGGTCTCTACAATTGGTATCAGAGCCCTGGTTCAAAATCTAGAACCAAGGGCCTACCCACCTACTTAGAATCAACCCAAAAATAAATCAGAACAAAAATAAATCAGAACACCCTGGAAACTGTTGTAAGTTTGAAGGAGGCTTGTTCACCTTTAGACTTGTAAGAAGCCTAGTCTGCAAAAGTTTCAAACATGTGAGAAGCCTCACCTGTACAGAGTGATATTTTTATATAATCAACCGCTAAAAAAAAAATAGGAATAGAGTAAAGATATATAAATATACATATAGAGATATGAAAGAAATAAAAATCTACAAATGTATTACATATTTTTCTGGTCGAAGTCTCACATTTCATATCATTAGTTGCATGGGCTGCCCCTATGGACTGCCTCGAGTGGAAGCCATTGTGGTAGAGTAGTAAGTTCTCCATGGGAAACTAGTCTTAGGTAATAGCTCTTACGTCTTAATAAGCAGTAAGCGCATATAGAGTTTAGAGTTATAGCCTTAAGAGATGCCATAGAAGAGAGCCAGTTCAACAAGCCCTAGAGAGACTACTTCCTTAAGCTGTTTCATGGCAAGAAAACTGCTCCATGGCAGCAAGAGGCCTATTGTTTGTTCCCCATGTCACTGTTTGGAGTAAACCCCATCGGATCAGCTAGCAATGAGGAGACATCCTAGGAACTTACTTATGGACGAAGACATACCTACTTAGGCTCTCCTTACTCCAAGAAAGTGCAAGAAAGAAAGAAATCCAACCCAACTTCTCATCTCCTTCCTCTCAGCTATGGAAGTGAGAAACATCACAAAGTACAAATATGCATACATGTACATCACAAAGTACCAACACATACATATACAGAGCATCTACTGTTTGAAGTCGATTAACCACAGTCGCAGTTGGCCATCGCAATTGTCTGCACAGAAATATCATAGAAATCTAAGAAATTATAATATCCACTACCTCAATAAATATAAACCTTAAGCATTGATAAGTATGGTTAGTCCCGTAAGTACTTAATAATTTTTCTTGTTGTTAAAAACTAAAACGAATTCTCTTGTTCTAAAAGGGTAGTGTAGAGTAGTCTTCAAAATGAGTCCCCGCCTTATTCTATTGATTCTAAAGATAAATCATTATTGATTGTAAGATTTCTTCTTTGATTTCTATTGGTAATTAGTCATTGATTTTGTGAGTTTCATTCTTGTGGATTAAATGGTACTTGTTGGTTGGATTGAATGGTCTCAAATCAAATCATTGTAGAGTTCATTACTTTGTAAAATAAACCAATTTATAAACCAATTTATTATTTTACTTAGAAGGGTTAGTTTTAATTTATTGATGGTTGGCTTGGTAAGTAATTAATGAAGTATTACTTAGGTAATCTTAAATGATTCAACTAATAAGTTATTATGTAATTTCTCTCTCATTCATACCACCAAATTGAGTAATGTAAATTAGAAATAAAGTAAAATGTAAGAATATATGGTATTGTTGTAATGCTCTCACTTTACTATAGCTTATGGTTGATCAAATAATGATGATTCAAGAAGTATGTTGAATTGTAATTTTAGTGTATTATTGATATTCTATTGAATGATAGCTTAGATTTAATCTCTTATTGTAGTGCAATACAATTCAAAAAACTATTGGGAGGTTGATCTCTCATCTCCAAGGGTCTTACAAATTTTTATGTTTCAGAAGGAATCTTAGATAAGTAGATTTGTAATTAAATTTATTTTATGGAGTCAATAGTGATTCAATTATTTTGAGATTTCTGTCAAAGATTCTTGTGATGTGAGATACTCTTCAAGTTTTATATACTTATATTTGTATAATGACTTAGAAAAAAAAAGGTCTCTACATCCTTGTGTTGTGGAAGGAGGGTTTTTACAATTTTGATATTGTCACTTAACAAGATGCGATGGAAAAAAAACATCAATAAGTAATAACAATATGCAATTCACAAGAGAAACAAATAATCAATGAAATGAAAATTGAATTATAGAGACTCCTTGGGGCTCACCATTGTGTTGGTTAGCGAGTTTGAGTTTTGAGTTATAACAATGTTATCTTATTCCTTGTACAAAAAAATTAAGGAACATGTACCCTTTTGTCTCATGTTCGATGAATGATTTTAATCATGATTTAGTTGTCATGCATGGACAAAAACATGTCAAAATCACTGTTATATATAAATAGACACGAGCTTAGTCAATATCCATAGAAATATATCTATATCATTGCATAAAGTGTTTTGATTATGTTGATCATCATTGTGAACATAAATTTTTGAATGTTTCTTCATTCATGTTCTTTCCCTTATTCCAAATATAACTTCCTATGTTTATTCACCTATTTTGTCTATTCTGATGTTGTCACTTAACCAGATACAATGAAAAATAAATATTATCAATAAGTAATAAAAGTGTGCAATTCATAAGAGAAACAAATAATCAATGAAAATCAAATCAAATTATATAAGTACAAAACAATTAAGAAATGTGTACCTTTTTAATTCTCGTGTTCCATGCCCTGGATGGGGTGTTAGCAGGGACCATGTATCAAAGGGAGAGGATGACGCCTTCCAGTGCTACACCAACAAACGTGATTGGCACATGCACCATCCCTCTTACCCTCATGATAATTAAAATTCACCTTCACTTTAGCCAACCCTCCATTAACTGCTTGAGTGCGCCATCCTATGTTTCTTCGTTTGATCAATGGAGCAACATTGGTGAAAGTCACCTCTACACATTTGCATATTTCCACTCTAGTTTCCATTTCATGATATCGCTGCTTAGATGGATCAACATGTCTCCTCCTTCACTGCAGAGAAAACATCTTGTTTGGAATTCTTCTTGGCCTTCACCTGGTACATCTTCCTACTCACCGTGCCTTCACTTCTTCTCTCTTCCTCGGTCATGCCTCTACTTTTTGGTAAGTCAAAGAGAGGTTATGTCTGGTACCAAAATAGAGCTAGCATGGCCATCCAACCTCTGCCTACCCTTGCACCATCGCACATCCCATCGCCTTCCTCCTATGGTTAGTCATCACAAAGATAGAGCAGTCTTCCACCATTGTCCTAGCCATGGTTTTGTTGAGTGGATTGGTTCGATATTCAGGGAAATTCCTTGGGCTCCACTCCTGGCCCATTACTGAACCTGGCCTCCTCCTCACAACTAGCCTTGGTCTACCAAACAAATTCAGTTGAGCATTCTTCTCTTTTTCCACCACCCTCTTCTCTCCCACAACCATCCTCGGTCCTGAATCCTCTCGAGGACAGCTCTGCCCACTTGGAAAAACCACTGAGCGAAAAACACTCCTACTCGAACTATCGCGCATGTGAAATCTTTCGAGATGCAATGGATATATTGTATGATTTGGTGTTTGTGGTTTGGAAGGATGTGCATGACTTGTGCTTCCTCTTGGAACTTCTAGATAAGAAATGGGAACAAATTCTCCAAATGATCTCCACTCTGCATGACCCTCGACACTCCCCAAAACATGCCTCTAGTGCACCAGTGACTTCAATGGTGGTCATGGCTTTGTCTATTGAGGAGCAAGCAGCGGACAACTTGGAAAAAAGAGAGAATACATATGCACAGGTCTTAGACTGTATGGTTATTTTTGTTTATCATTTACGTTTCTACAAGTGTCCTTTTGGAATGAGTGCAGTGTCTAGAACAACATTTTATTTTTTCTTTTCAAAATGTAATCTTAGATTTTCTAGAAGGACATATAAGTCTGAACGAATTGGTTTCCCCACGAGGTGATTATGTTCCATTTGTTTAAATACTGGGTTTTTTTTTCAATTTTTAGAAATAGGCTGAATTGGTTTACCTCAAGGGAAATTCGATGCTCATAGTCCCTTGACACTCATGACACTACTGTAATTTCTTATCTTGAAAGTTAATATATACACACTTGTTTTCTTTAACCCAATAGATTGTTTTTTTGATATATTCTACACCGATAAAGGTAGCTACTTGTTTGAATAAACTTCAACAAATTGTAATCAAAATCATTAGTCTCCCTTTATTATTATTATTATTATTAATTCATATCATATATATTATACTTATATCTTTATATATGTGTCATAGTTACTTGGTCCAACATAGCAAAGAGACATATTTGTAAGTATGAAACAAGAATATTGAAATATATGTTAATATGTACTATGACTTAGGCATATTTTATAATTCAAGCACAAGAATTTTTTTATTATGGTCACTCCAAAATGTGTCCAATCTAAAGATTTTGTACTTTACATTGACCATGTTTAACAACACATGATCCATAAGTGATATTGGAACATAATTTTTTTTCCAAGAAAAGACACAAATTGTAATTGATTTAATGTAATAGCACTGAAGCCTAAAATCAAATACCATGTATGTGCACCATAGGGATAACCCTGTAATTTCATAAATTAACCTATCTTGACCTCTCTTGCCTTTCATTTTCCCATATTTCTTCATTGATTTTTATTACTTTAAATACAATAGCCATTATCTAAATGAAATTTACAAAGCATATCATTTTCTAAATAAAATTTACAAAGCACACAAAAGTAATACATGAACCAAAGTTCTTTCAAATGCAATGTTTTATCATGAAATGTCACAATCAACCTATATTTTGCACCTTGTTTCTTTGTCTCCAACTACAAAGATTAGAAATAAATTGTTAATATATTATATTGGACTCTTACACACAACACCCAAAATAATGACAATTTTCTAGGAAATCTGTAAAGAACGCTTACAACAAATAGAATCACAAATTATTAAAGAAACCGATATATTTACCTCATGGCCCTCGAATTCCTCTTCATTTTCCCATACACAATATCCTCAACATTCCCACGATGCTCTAATGCAAATTTCTAGTAGAGACAAAGCAATATCATTTTCTAGAAACCTAAGAAATGTGTCAATGCATGTTTCAACCACTCAATGCTAAATAGATGATTTCATATATCGTAACACTCATGATATCCCCTCAAATTTTCTAGACATTTGCATCAAAGAAATTTAAAATGCACCGAAATCGAAAAATGTTTCCATACACATTGGTACTGAAAACTAAAAATATAATTGCAATCTTGATCCACGAGTATACATCGAGGTTACGTCTACATCCTATGTGCTACTAAATGTACCTGATACTCTCAAATTCTCTGCAAATGACGAGTCTCTCCTTTGCAGTCTAAAAATCAATGCAATTACAACTATTATAATGTGACTACAACATTATTAAATGTAAAAATTAATGATATACTTCATATAAAGTGAAGCCAACAATGAAACCCCAAACTTTTTATCCAATAGCATGCAAAATAAAACTGAATTTATATTAGCATACTACATTTAACATTTAACATTGTTACTACGTTTACTATGTTTAAGATTGCAAATTGTTAAAAAAAAATTGGTCGATGAAAAATTGATAGCATTCAATGCATAGATTAAATACAATATATCCAAGAAATCTAAAATGCACCCAAATAGAAAATGTAACACTTTCATAATTTTTTTTGTTTTTGTGTTCTTTTGTCATTGTCATTGTTATTTTACTATTAAAATAATCTTTATTAATTTACCTCGAAGCAAAATGCCTACCCTTATTATATTGGTCCTTAATACAATGACAAAAGTGACTGCAATGTTTCTAACCACCAAATAGACAGGGTGACAAACTCAATACTCAAAGTGGTATTAGAGCTTCAGAAAGTGGTTTTGAAAAGTTTTTAAATGCTATGATTGAATGGGAATGCGACACATATACTAAGGATGGTTTGGTCGTATCAAATTTGTTTTATCCATTAACGTTTATTCACTTACAACTCTAATATTAACATCCTCCCTTCATCTAGTTTCCCTCTAGGTCTCCAATATAAAAGTCCATCAAGTTATAATTTAGTATTAAATATAAATCATGCCTCAATTATTTATTCTTTAAGCATGTTTTAAGTCTTTAAAGAATTATTTCATCTTTTTAATAGTGGTTGTTTAGTTGTAGTGTATGGACAAGAACATCTAGAAAGTGTTGCTTACATATGCTTCTTGTGCACCACTAATGGTACTATCAAATATTTTGCACCTGACACTAATTGTACAAATCAATGCAATTACAACTATTATAATGATATTACAATAGTATTAAATATAAACTCTAATTATATACCTCTTATGAAGTGAAGTGGACAGTAAGACCCAAAAATTATTATCCAATAAGATGCAAAATAAAGTTAAATTTGCATTAAAAAAATATATTTTTGTTCTTTTCATGTTTAAAATGGCAAATTACTTATCCAAATTTGTATTAATTTTTTTTTTCTTCTTTTCAGATTTAAGATTACAAATTACTTAAAAAAAAGCTAAGCCCAAAACTAATAACATTCAACCCAAAAACGAACACGATAACCCTAAGCGAGCGAGATAATAACCGATAACCCTAAACGAGCGAGATAATAACCAATGTAATAACTTGCTCGAGACTTTTAACAAATAAAATCCCAAGTGCCATGACCATGGTCATAAAAAAATTGTTTAAAAATACTCTAATTAAACAATTTACTTCAACCAAAATATGATATCAATTTACTTCAACTAACAAATAAAATCCCAAGTGCCATGACCATCATCATAAAAAAAAAATTGTATAAAAATACTCTAATTAAACAATTTACTTCAACCAAAATATGATATCAATTTACTTCAACTAATATATGATATCAGTGTAAGGAGGATTTGAAATTCAAAAATAAAAACTTTGATATCTTTCTAAAGATAAGATTATTTATTTTTTATTAAACTAAAATATAAAATTTTATTTAAAAATATATTCTAATCTTTATTTTATTATTTCCTCGTCATCTCCTTCCCCATTTATCCTCTCATCCAAATCCTAATTTCCTTATCTCATCATCATCCCTTATCCATTCTTCCTGTCATTTCCTCTCCTCTCGGGTTAAGATTTGAAGGGTTTCTCTATTTCCTTTCGTTTGTTCTTTTAATAATTATTGGAACAACTAAAGAGCCAAATGCTTCCATGGTGTTCTTAGATTCTTCATTTATGTTGTATATTTAGCTTGTTTGTAAGCCTCTTGGCCTCGAAGGTCCATGCCTTACATTACTCATCGCAGGGCTATAGGACTTTGATAATCCAAACCCGACCGAAACTCGAAGTCAACGTGAAGTCCTGCATCCTTCGTACTACGGTACTGAGGATGGAGGGTTCGCACTTGCAGGGTCGGGACCACCGTGGCGCATGCCCTTCTCAAGGGACACAACACTTGTTTATCACGCACGCGGGGCTTAGCCTTGTTCTAGTTCTAGAGTTGAGACCTCGCTTGGCCTGATCCTGGTCTTTGAGTTCAATCTTGGATATTACATGGTGGGAGACACAACGCCAAATACTAAAGATATTTCATGCCTTGGAGAATCTCTGCGAGGAAATTCCGCATATAGGCACCATAGATGGTACATTTTTCAACTGCTTATCACTTAATGTATAGAATCTATAAGATCACTCCCATCTTATTCTACTTGGAACAAACTTCAATCTACGTAACTTTTGTTTGATCGGCTGGTACAGTTTCTCTTGTTTTTTTTTCATATTGCATCTTACAACCTCGTAATAACAAAGCACTTTCCCCTGAAATGTGGCCTTTATTTTCCATTTTTACCTTCTGTAAAATGTCTGGCAGCTTGATCATTTGCTAACATGAGAATTCTTGGTCCTGCTGTCTTGGACAAATTGGTATTCACTGCAACCTGTATACGGAGGAATTGTCTGAGGCAGTAAAACAAACATTCCCATGCTATCCCTCAAGTGGAGGCCTATTTGTGTCATTAATATGTTACAGTTTTAGAGTAGATTACTGCTAGCATGTTGTTACTAACTTAAAAGTAAGTACTGTAGCATATTCAATTTCATCCGGTGTCTATTCTGAATGTAACATTGAATTGCTATCCATTGGGAAGTAATGGAGAAATCTAGAGGTAGGGATAGAATTTTTTTTTCTTTCGTCGATTCATTGAAGATTTTATGAGGGTGTCCCCTTCTACAGGTTTGAGGTTATGGTTTCAAAATCCTTGACCTGTGGACTATCCAAATACCCTGTGAAGGGAGGTTCTGGGTTATATAGGTTTTCTACTGACGAAATATAAGTTTATATTTCATGGTGTGTGGGGATAAGTAAGGCTCTCGCAACAGATCTGGGTTCAATTCATAGCAACCATCACTTATTCATTTTATTGATTTTGGTTTTTTTAAATCGGGTTTCTATATTTTCCTAATGGAAAGGAAAGTCAATAATCCCAAAGGCTTAGACCCTAAGCTTCAATACCAAATATTAAAATCCAAATTATTTATGAATACATAAATGTGAAATTTAACAAAATAAAAACCCATAAAAACTGCAATAACGAACATGAGCATATAATTACAGTGAATTAATCAACCAGCTAGCTACCATTTATGAATGAAATAGTTATTGAATGCAACATGCTAATGATATGATCAGCTTCTTTTAATTTACTACTGCAAATTGTAGCAAAGAATTTTATCTTATATTTCCCTTACCCTCCACCCTCATATATGAGGGTGTGGGTGAGGGTGGCGTGAGGGAATTAATAGGAGTAAACATAATATATGTTTACTTCAATTAATTCTCTCACCCTCACCTTCATATATATGAGGGTGTGGGGTGGGGAAAATATGAGAGAAAATGTATTATGAGGGTGGTGGATGGGGCAAATATGAGATAAAATGTAATAGGGTGGGGCAAATATGAGAGAAAATGTATTATGAGGGTGGGGGGTTACGCCAATATGAGAGAAAATGTATTATGAGGGTGGATGGTGGAGCAAATATTAGAGAAAATGTAATACATTTTCTCTCATATTTTCCCCACCCCACATTTTCTCTCATATTTTCTCCACCCCCCACCTTCATAATACATTTTCTCTTATATTTGCTATTACATTTTCTCTCATATTTTCCCCACGCCCCACCCTCGTAATACATTTTTGCTCATATTTTCCCAACCCCCCACCCTTATAGGAAATAATTTGCCCATTTACAAATGCAAAACCAAAAGAATACATTACTCTAACTTGTGCTTGAGTTAGAAGTAACCAATTCATAAGTCATCAAGGAGTTATAGTTCTTCAACCAACAATTTATTCACCGAACTTACCCCTTTGTCAAAAATTGATACCCCGAACCCTTAATGAAACCAAGAACCCTCAATCAGCAATCAGTAAAACTATCAAAGAAGAAAATTATTTCCTCCTTCTTATTATCCTCAAACCACCTCAAAATTTCCTTCAGATTTACTTAATATATCTCAATCAATAAAACTATAAACAATGAAAATAATCCCCTCCTTCTCATTATGCTCAAACCATCTCAAAATTTCCTTAATATATCATCACTTACTTAATATATCCTCAGTACTTTCCCCTAATTCACAGTAAATTTTCTAACCCCATCTCTTTAAAAACTAAGAACAAAAAATTAGAAGCTCATCTCAATAAAAACTAACGACAACAACCATCACGAAAACTCCCTTGTCCCATTAAAAGCCTACATTTCTCTCCGGTGTTCCCATTAAAAGACTACATCTCTTAATTAAAATATTGTTGTTTCAATTGCATGGAGAACTCTACTTGTCATCCATGAAAAGATCCCATCCACTAATCTCTTTTAGTTTTACTTATCTAAAGCTAACTTAAGAGTGTCATTTATTAGTTTTTCACTATTTTATAATAACTCGTTTATTTTTCATCTCCAGGGACGAATTACTACAACTAGACCTTATGCACATCCATTAGAGGAGACACATTTATTAACACCATAGTACTATATTGTCCAAATACAAGAGTTACTCATGTGGCTATCAAAAGTAAAAATTACACCTACACTACTATACAAACACTATGCACTATATACTCCTACACGCTCTAATTATATTTCATGAATGTTTAATTCACAAACACAAAATGTTAGCGCACTACACAAGACCCATGAATGATTACTCAAAACAACATACAAGTCCTTTACATGGGCTCCTTATAGGCCTTCTAGTGAAATATGGGGTCCATAGGTAGGTTTTGTGCATTTGAAATGGGTCTTAAGGCTTAAACATGGTCAAGAGAGGAGATAAGAGCCTTAAACACTAATTGACCTTTCTCAAGCTCAAGCATGGTGAACAACACCTCGAAACCATGACACATGACCTCATTAGGGGCTCTTTGGAATATGAGTTGGATATGTACATCATTAACATTTCTTGCACACCACATATGGGTATCAATAACTTAACCATGGTTGGATAAGGGAAGCCACAACCTCAAGCCCTTAAAAATGATTGGAGCAGGGAAACAACAATCTGAGGACCTAATCATAACTTCTTAGGCTCAAGCACCATGAATGCATCCTCAAACCAGCACATGAGATCCTTGTAGGGTACCTTTGGCGTAATAGACGGATATGGATACCATAAATAGATTTTGAGCACCAGAAATGGTGTAAAGGTCTAACCAACATTAAGGGAGGCAAACAAGGTTCTTAAACCCTAACCAAATCTTCTAGTAATCAAGAGCTATGAAAAACAATATGGAACCATACATCTCTAGGAGGTGCTCGTAATTCATGTTTGATATGGACACCATTAGGAGGTTATGCACATTATGGATGGGTAATGGGGCCTTGACCATCGTCAAATAATGAACAAGTGCCTTAGGATCTTGTTGATTATTTTTTAGCTTAAGAGCCTTGGACAAATTCTCAAACCAACACATGGGAACTTTGTAGGTAGTCTTTGGCATCTAACTAGGATATAGGCGTTATGAATAGGTTTTGTGCAATAGAAATGGATCTTGAGGCATAATTATGGTTAGAAGGGAACACAAGGAAACAATAACTTCAATCCTTAATTAAACCTTCTCAAGTTTCATCACCATGAACAACACATAGAAAGCATAACGAAATCCCTCTCTAGGGAGTTGTTGCCATATGAAATGAATATGGGAGCCATTGCAAGGTCTTGGGAATCATGGATGGGACTATGGTCCTTGACAATAGTCAAGGGAGGGAAACGAGAGCCCATAACCGTAAACCTCATTTTTCATGTTGAAGCACCATGGATGAATCCTCAAACCACCAATTATCACCTTTCTAGGGTATGATTTATCGTGATCGGGAATCGGTCTTGAGGTCTAACTAAGGTTAGTGGAGGAAAACAATTTCCTTCACCCCTAAATTTAAATTTTAGACTCTTCAACTCAGTCACCAAGAAAAACAACTATAACCCACAAAACATTCCCTCTCTTAGGATCTTAGGGATGCTTTGATCATGGGTGGTTTACCAAATAAAATTATGATGTTTTCAACGAGACTAATTAAGATAGTAAATCCAGACTTGTTGTTTCATTTCTTAGTACTAGAGTGACACTTACATAAGCTAGTGCCTAAGGCTACGAGGAAAAATGATCCTATGAAGCTAGTTCCCCAAGTGAATCCACTAAACAGATAAGTAATATAATTTTTGTTATTTCTCGAAGAAGTCTTATGTTCGTAGACATGTGTTTGAGGAATATGTTCTTAAAATAAAAATGCAAAGCCTAGAATTTAACAATGTCTTAGGAATATGTTGTAGGATGTCCACAAAATGTATATGTGTAGCCTCAAAGGCATAGCCATATTTATGTTGCAGAGGGAATAATTCAACCTCTGTTATGTAACCCTAGGAAAACATATAGAATTGCCTTGGTGCATTTCAAGGAACAATTGCAATTATCAACATGGAGAACGTATTAATATGCATGTCATTATGCTCTTCTCTATAATTAATTGATATTGTAAGAATTGCATGTTGGAATGAGTAATTGTGAACCTTTAATGATAATCCTTCCATATGATTAAGTATTAGTTATTATGATTTGGGTAGTTGTTTACATGGATGTTTTCCCATTCCAATCATGAAATTGTAGATGTAATAGCCTTCCATGGAGATGTTGGATTATGTAGAGTAGTGAAGATTTCCAAAATTAGTCAATTAAGAAGAAATTTTGAGATCTTTACATCAATGTCCAAGAATGGGATCTCGATATGTTATAATCCATTTCAATATGGATCCTCTCAAAGATAAAATGTTTTATTTCCACAATTTTAAGGAAACACTAATGAAATTTTCCAATGTCATTTCCATTTCCAATATCGATGAACATCTCATAACAATATCACAAGAGAATGTTAAAGAGTCTTACCCATAATGGAGCACACAAGGTTATCAAATATTACCCATAATGGAGCCCATGTTAAACAATATACATACAGATCAAAGACAAGGTATCATAACTCCATATAAAGACCAACATATTCCTAAAACAAGAAGGAAATTGCGCATAATCCCTCATCAATGGAAGGTAAACTACTTATATTCAAAGAAACATGAACTTAGGTAAATTTAACAACTTATAAATATTAATATTAGATTAAGTTTTAAGTTATATTTAATCATTTTTAATAAAGTTGAGAAAATGCTAAAACTAATTGTTTAATTAAAATTATAATAAACAAATAATATAAAATAGCCGTTGTAAAATATCAATAAAATAAAGGAGTGGTCTAACTATGGAGCAATCTTCCCTCCCAAGCAAGGATGCTTTTAAGGATAGAAATTTATATTAAAATGTAGAAACTTGGGCTAATCTTATTAGTCCTTAATATGCAAAATGTAAAATGTTTGGAAATAGTTTTCTAAAAATATTCAAATTTCTAAGGATTTTATATAGTTTCTATAAAATTTTGGCGATTTTTAAGGTAAAATAATTTTATTCTATGGAATTTGGGCGAATCATGTTTAGAAAAATGAGAAATTGCTGAATCTTTTTTCAAAAAAACAATGAAAAATAAGCCCATTTGCGAAATTTAGCCCCTAAAATCATATGTCCCAAGTTACGTTTCCATCTTAAGGACTACTAGATTTTAAATTTCCTGAGTTAGCCTACTCCATAAAATAAATATACATGTATATGTTACAAAATAATAATAAAATAATCATATAGCCAACGGTAAATTAAATTTTTAACTCACAACTTTCAAATGAATTATTAATCATTCTCAATGGATTATTATGATTAATATTTATATTTAGAATTTAATAAATGTATTCACCCACTCTCTCATAACTTATGTTTCTTGTACCGGGTTATAATAAAAATGTGTTATAAAAAACAAATATATCATACCATCAGTTAATTTATTTTCATCCAAGGTAGAGTTCAATGAGTCATTCACCAATCTCATAGAAAAACCTACTTTCATTCATAGAGAAGAAGTGTAGCAAAGGGTTTTGATATTTGAAGGTCCATTGTGAGAATAGAGAGCCATCTTTAAAACCAGTATGGAGGCTCGCGATAGTTCTAAGAAAAGTACATATAAGGAAAATAGGGAGCAGATCGAAGTTACTCCAAACGCCGTAAGTGATCAATGTGCTGAGGACGGGGGCTCATTTGGGGCATTGAAAAATGCAGAGAGCGATGGACTTGTTTTTGATAAATGCAGAATTGGATCGACAATATCAACAGTCTAATTGTTCTTTATTTGCTTGAGCCTATTTAGCTCATCCTTTTGTCTTTTCTACAGATTCTATATTCTCTATTCTCAATACTCAATGCTATTGCGCTCTGTTCATTTTATTTTCCCATTTCTATCTTCTTGTTCTCATTTTATCATGGTATCATAGCTTCAGACATAAGCCTTTTCACTCACAAAGCTTGGAGAACAGCTCGTAATCTAAATCTCTCTCAAAAGATCGTTGCAAACAACAAGTGCAAAGAAGTAGAGTAGCTGCAAAATGACACAACGTTTAAAGAATCTTGGAGAACACTCTGCAGTCCACTAAAGGAGCATGCAGACAACAATCCGCTCAAAATATCGTTGAAAACATCACAACATGTGGAAGCAGACCTGCGGAAGGAGAATACTTTTTTTTTTATTAAAGATCCATGAGCTTTTAAAGAATTCTTAAAAGATTCACCAAAATTCCTTCTTAAGAAGAAAGTCTATGAAGATATAACAACAGACAAGCTCAACAATTGTAAGATCAGCCTTGATCTGAGTCGTTAATCAAGCTCAGAAAGGACGAGGAGTGCGTAGAAATGGAGAACGTGTTTCAATCGTCAGATCAAGGCGAGAGAAACAACAATCATCAGATCAATAAAATGTGCACATGCTTTAACCGCCAAAGTTTTTTCAAAACTTCACGTATTCGGCGATTTCATGCAAAGGTTGCAAAGGAGACAAGACTTTCAAATTTTTGAAGTCCAAAACAAATACTAATCATCGACCTAAGAATGAGAGACAAGTGAGATGATCAATACTTCGCTAGTTAGCGGTTCAGACATAACATGATACAGTGTTTCCATAACTACCGAATGTCAAAATTTTGAAGAAGATCTCAATCGTTGGTTGTGGTTCATTGATAACTGTTGGATATAGCGTTGCAACAACACTTCGTTGATTCGTAAATCGAAAAATCCTGAGGTAAGAGTTCTGAAAATTCTTGAAAGGATGATAGTCATCGATCATTCTGAAATCATTGGAACCATCCATCATCAAAGGACAGGTGGCAACACATCAGTGTTTCGATGAATCGGTACTTGAAGGAGTCAAAGGTTGAACTCGTGATAACTCACAAAAAGTTAAATTTTGATTTGATCGGAACCGTTAGATCCAGAGGAGGATGAACTGTCATATTTTATCAAAATTTTGAGTGTCGAGACTGTGAAGGAAGTCATGAATTGGAGGTCACAAGTCGTGAAATCCTGACGTCATCTAACCGTCCATTGGAAGGGATGTGTGGCGAGAGATCAACATTTCACTGACTCGTAGGAGGGAAAATTCAAAAAGGGAAATCATTAGAATTCACGGGACGCAAATTCGTGATTATATCGCAATCGTTGGTCAAGGAGAGATCTGGACTATTGATTGTCCAGGAAGAGCTTCGACATTTCGGGGATCAGGATAACTAAGGTGGAAAGTCTTTTGACTTCATGATATGTGACATCCTGATGTGCTCTAAGTCATTAGATCATGGAAGAATTGAGACCATCAGATTGGGAGATCTCAAATTTCGACATTTCAAGAGTTGGGGAGTTAAGGGTGGCTCACTTGCAAAGTCCCGACACGAGAAATCAAGACGCGCCTTTTTCGTAGGCGTGCAGTCACAGCCCATGGTCGTGTGGAGGTGAGGCTCACGCTTGCTGATTATTCGCGCAGGTGAAGTTTCATAAGGACCAGTAGATTTAGAAAGCATGATTCCGCCATTAGAGGGGCTACAATTGCTACTATTGCTAAAGAAGAGAGCTCATAGATATGAATCCATAGATCTTGTGCTTGAATAGTCATATCCATCTAGATTGAAGCTAAAGAAGTAGTATACCCCACATTTTTCAGTCCAAAGTCACTAAGAGAACTTCGTAGACTTGGTTTTATGCGTAGGAAACAAGTAAGCACGCAAATCCTTCAACAATTCTTTGTAGTCTATTTTTTTTTGTTCTCTTCAAAGATGGCCACCTCGAGCAATTTAGGACCAACGCAAGGACCGATTCTTCTTGGAAATAATTATGAGTTTTTCTCTCTATAATGAGATCCTTCTTGCAAGAAAAAGATTGTTGCGATCGAGTGGATCTTAGATATGTGGAACCAGATCCAACAAACCTTACTACCATGACCAATCAATAGAGGTTTTCTCAAGAAACACGGAGGAACGGAGAAAATACAACCAAATTATGGATTTAAAATTTCGTGGATTTTCTAAAAAATGACAGGCATTGTTACTTCAAAATAGGCCTGGGACATTCTTAAATTAGCTTACCAAGGCAATGACTGAGTCAAAATAGTCAAACTTCAGACCTTGAGTACACACTTTGAGACTTTAAAAATAAAAGAGTCTGAAAATGCTGATCAGTTTATGATGAGAGTCATGGGAATTGTAAACCATATCAAATTGACTGGTGAATCCATACCTGATCAACGAATTGTTAAGAAAGTCCTTAGAATCTTATCAAAAAAAATTGAAATGGTTGTAACAGACTTCCTTGAATCCAAGGATCTATCAAATTTTTTAACGGATGAATTAATGGGCTCTCTATTGACAGATGAGACGAGACTACATCTCGTAGATGAGTCAATCTCCAATGCCTTCAAAACTCAATTCTCCTTCAGCGGAGGGAGACGCAGAGGAAGAGGAAGAGCTCATCAAGTAAGAGGGAGAAGTCCAAGTAACCATAACTCTAATGAAGGTAACAAACAACAAAACCAGAATCATAATTTCCAAGGTTCCAAACAACAGAACCAGAATTAGAATTTACAGCCTCAAAGAGATAGAGGAAGAAGATCAAATGAAAAATCAAGCATACAATGCTATTAGTGCAAAAATTTTGGGCACTATGAATTTGAGTGCTAGAAGAAGCAAGCAAATCATCTCTAACGCAGAGAACATGTCTCAAATCATGAAGGAGAAACTTGAGATGATATGTTTCTCTCATGTCACAAGATTGAAGAACAACATAAAGATCTTTGGTTGTTGGATAGTGCATGCAACAACCACATGATAGGTAACAAATATTTACTCTCATGCATTGATTCTTCAATTTCATCTAATATTACACTTGAAAGTGATTATTTAGTCAAATTTCAAGGAAAATGAACTGTTCCTATTCTTACTAAACAAAATGTAAAGAAAGACATACACAATGTCTATCATGTTCTAGATGTGACACATAATCTGCTAAGTGTAGGAAAGGTAATTGAACATGGCTATAAAGTACTTTTTGAAGGATCATCCTGTAGGATATATGATAAAACCCCCAACAAAAAATTGATTTCTGAAATCCACATGACTAGGAATAGAATGTTTCCCCTCACCCTCTGAACTGCAAATCGGATCCAATCATATGCACAAAGTGCATCAACCCCCAATGAAACTATCGTTTGGCATACAAGATTTTCACACCTACCATTTCAAAGTCTAAGTCTTCTATAGAAGGACTCCATGGTCAAAGGTCTACCTGTCTTCAAAGAGAAAAATCCCCAATGCCGGTCTTGCATACCTCGAAAACATAAGAGAACTAGTTTTCCACAGTCCTCCACTCAATCCAAACAAGACCTAGAACTGGTTCACACTAACCTATGTGGACCAATGCAATCAAAGTCAATAGGTGGTAGATTTTATTTTCTAACATTTATTGATGAATTTAGCACGAAAATATGGAACTATTTTCTGTGACACGAGTCTAAATTTTTTGCAAAATTCAAAGAATTCAAACCAGAAGCTCAAAAGCAGAGTGGAAAATATATAAAATCTCTTAGTTCATATGGAGGAGGAGAATACAACTCTAAATAATTTGCAAAATTATGCAAATCATAAGGCATAATCATGCAAACTACAACCATGTATACTCCACAACAGAAATGAGTGGCTGAAAGGAAGAATCAGACAATAATGAAGATGGAAAGAACCCTACTCAAAGGGAAATGTCTGTCAAATACATTTTGGGATGTAGTAGTAGCATGATTATTTTATCTTCAGAATAGATCTCCAACCACCAGTCTAAAGATGAAGGTCCCTCAAGAAGCATGGAGTGGGACAAAGCTAAATGTTTCTCATCTAAGGACATTTGAATGCATAGCATATGCTCACATACCTTCCGAATTAAGGAATAAAATTGATGATATAAGTGAGAAATGCATCTTTACTCGCTACAGTGAAACATCCAAAGCCTACAAACTCTACAATCCAATTTCAAAGAAACTAATTCCCAGTAGAGATGTAAAATTTCTTGAAAATCAGTTTTGGAACGATTCTGAAAATCAGAAAATGGATAGTCATGATCCATTGTTGTCACTTCTTGAAGACACGGAGAATTCAGAACAACAAACACATCAGCCTTCTCTTCCAAGACTGAAGGTACAAGAACAATCTGAAAGTTCTCGGGATAACTCAACTTCTATCAGAAACTCATCCTATGAACTTCAAAATTAGAGAACTCGAAGTTTGAGAGAAATCCATCAGCAGTTGGATGGCATTGAACAACACAGTTATTTTTCATTAATATCATGTCAAACTACATCTTTTAAAGAGCCAAGTAAAGAGGCACATTGGGTTTAATCCATGAACCAAGAGATTGAATCCATTGAGAATAAAAAGACATTGGATCTTGTTGATCTTCCCAGACACAAGAAAAGTATTAGTGTCAAGTGGGTTTACAAAACTAAACTTAATGAAAAGGGGCATATTGAAAAGAGCAAGGCAAGGATCCTCACAACAACTAGGTAATGATTAAGGTGAAACTTTTGCTCCACTAGCAACATTGGACACTGTAAGGACTTTCTTAACCATAGTAGCTCAACACAAATGGAAACTATACCAGATGGATGTCAACTTAGCTTTCCTAAATGGTATCTCTACTACCTCAGCTCTCTGTCAAGTTGTTTGGCTATCACATACAGAAAAGGAGTAAGTCCCATCTTTTGTGACAATAACTCAACAATTGATCTATCCAAAAATCATGTGTTTCACAAGAAAAACAAGCATATTGATACTTGTTTTCACTTCATACGCGAACTAGTCAATAATGGTGAAATAACGCTTCAATTATGTTGCTCTCGAGATTAGCTCGCAGATATTTTTACAAAGTCACTAGGATAATCCATTTTTTATTTTCAGAGACAACACTTGGGCATTATTAGTGTTGATGTTTGTAATTGTTGAGTTTAAGAGGGAGTGTTAAATATATATGTAACCTCAACAACCTGACTGTACACTGCCATCTCTCCTAGCCAGTTGTATAATCGTTCTTAATTTTCTTGAGCCTATTTAGCTCAACCTTTTGTCTTTTCTATAAATTCTAGATTCTCTATTCTCAATACTCAATAATATTGCGCTCTACTGATTTTATTTTCTCAAGTCTATCTTCTTGTTCTCAATTTATCAAGCGAGAGTAGGCTGAATATGAATAATCCGTTGGATTCGAGATAATTCAAGTTTGATATATCCGGTCTTAATGCCCAAGCCTCGATAGAGCGGGATTCCATTGGTTCTCCCGCACACGACCTCTTTTATAAACTCCAGTTGCTTCCTCTCCATGTCCCTCTTTGTATTCAGATGGTGGAGAAATTGGAAAAAATGGTATGCGACTCTAGGAGCTTCTCATTTATTAAAGAATCTCTATTGATACATAAACCCAATTTAAAGTCATTTAATTCTCCAATCCTTGAATGCCCCACCCACAATGGTGCATTTCTGAAAAGAAACATTGAAAGTGAGAATTTGGACATGGAGAATTGCATCCAAGAAGCGATTGCTCACTACAAGCAATTTCATTCGGCCGATACAAAGAATATGACCGACATCTCTTGATATCTGCAACGATCAACTTCAAATCAAGAAGGATGTGCTAGCGGTCATGTTCATGATCAGTCTTTGTCCAATTCTAGCATTGCAGCTTGTGATTAGTTGGGGAAACTTGGTTTGAGTTGAGAATAACAATGTTCCATGAGGTTAGTTTTTTCATAATCCTCGATTGAAAAAATAGATCACATCTATGTTAGAAATTCGACATTATAATGACATGATGCAGCTTTCCATATGATATGTAGTTTGATGCAGTTTTCCATGTAACTTTAATGATGTTTATCCTTTATTACTTGCATTCAAATGACAGAAATGGCTATGGCCTTAATAGCTCTTGTTATACCTTGGAGACCCTTTTTCATACCTTCAATACTCTTTGACATATTAGTCTCGTGTAGATTATCTTTTGTGTAAAAGAAAAAACAAATGGAGAATAAACAAAATGCAACGATTCAAAACAACTTGTAAACAAAGTGTATGGTAACAGTTAGATTCTAAATGTCATCACCACTCAAGTGGAAATTTACTTACATTCTAATACAATGGTGTGCATTCTAAAGGTTCTTAAACCCTAACCAAATCTTCTCAGAATCAAGAGCTATGAAAAACAATATGGAACCATATATCTCTAGGAAGTTTTGGGAATTCAAGATGGATATGGATGTTGATATTATGGTAGCTTCGGGAGGTATCAACCTCCATTATGATCTTTGACAAGATTAGAATATTCTGGAAGCAAGAGAAGAAGTGAATGTAACCCTAGAAGAGATGTCGGCTAAGAAGAGATAATTAATATGAATTAATTAGTACCGAGAATAAGAAGTCGACCTAGGCAAGTTTGCCAGAGCCAGTATAAATACAGGGTGTTATTCCTCACTTTACACACACTTCTCAAAATCGCAGAAAGACACTTGTGTGCACTGCAGTCTAGTTGTCCTGTGTGCAAGTTCTGGAGAAGGTGTTGTCGGGAGTTCTGAAGTCTATTGTTTCTATCTTTCTGGGTTGGAATCTCTGATCAACTTTGGTTACTTCTTGCTTGGTGCATTATCCTTTCTTAGCTATTGGTTTTCTACTAGGATTCTTCTTTCTGTCAAGGTCAAGGTGCTCGGAGGGTGGATTCGGCCTATGGGTGGGTGACAATAGTGATATTGTTTATGGTAAAACGAGCACATTCTAACAGGTTATGGGCCCACACCTCTTTCATTCATTCTAACCGCTTGAAGGGAGCATAGACATTAGGATATTGATCTCATTAAAGAACTATCGCTAGGGTTTACTAGCAGGAGTAGTTACAAAGACATTGTCACTAGTGTTACGAGTAGGTGCAGTTGCATAAACCCTAAAACCCTGATCTAGCACCTTATGATGGAACATCTCGCTCAAGAAGAAGCTATTCAAGTGTGCCTTAGTCCAACGCACCTCTTGGCACTCTCAGAAGGCAGAAACGTTAAAGTTGAAGTTTTGGATCAAAGTGTGACCAGTCACCAGTCAACCAAAGTCATGAATGAAAAGAGTACTCATGTACACAACTCAACATGGACAAGAACGATTGAAGATGACATGTAGATAATTGACAATGGAGCTTCTAGCCATATGATCGGACATCAAGTGAGACTCTCAAATCTAAATCAAAAGAAGACATTATACAAGGTAGAGCTTGGAGACAAAACCACTTACCCACTCGAAGGATTTGGACAAGCCTCTATCAAGTTGAAAATAGGTAATAATGTTCATTTGAGAAATGTATTATATGTACCTGGTTTAGAAAAGAATCTTGTATCCATATCTTTCCTAGAAGACAAAGGAAACATAATAGCTTTCATAGATGGAAAAGAGTTATCTTAGCACAAAGAATCCATCATAGAGAATGGTAGGTTTATTGGAACCCGTAAAGGAAATCTATATAGAACACTAGAAAAAAATGAAGAAGATGTTGTACATGACGAAGTCAATCCCAATGAACTTTGGCACAAAAGGTACATTCATATTAACTATCAATCATTACCTTTTCTTAAAAATATGGTTGAAGGAATACTAGAATTACAGTCTACACATGAAGGAATTTGCAAAGGATGTCCTCTCGAAAAAAATATCAAGAAACCATTCCCAAGAAACAACAATATATCTAAGGAGATTCTAGATCTAATACATTCAGATGTTTGTCGTTCGATGCCAGTCAAATCTCTAGGATTTTCTCTTTACTACGTAATCTTCATAGATGATTACTCAAGAAAGACTTGGTTATATCTCTTGAAGACAAAGGACAAAGTATTCAACAAGTTTCAATAATTCAAAGAAGAGATTGAGAACCTCACAAACAAGAAAATCAAGACTTTGAGAACATATAATGGAAGATAATACACATACAAAGAATTCATTCTCTTTTGCAAATCAGTAGGGATTAGGAGGGAGCTGAATGTTCCTCATAATCCTGAACAAAATGGTGTAGCATAAAGGAAGAACAAATCTATTGAAGAAACCATGAAGGCACTACTAAATGATCAAGGTTTATCGATGTTTCTATGGGGAGAATCAACCATGAAAACAATATATTTTCAGAAGAGAAGTCCTCACCAGATATTGAAGGATATGACTCCAGAAGAAGCCTTCTCAAGAAAGAAACCTAATGTGGAAAACTTAAGAATATTTGGATTCCATGTTTACTCTCACATTCCCAAGGATAAAAGGAATAAATTAGAACCCTCGGGAAACAAGGGCATATTCATGGGATGTAGTGATTCATCCAAGGGTTATAGAATCTATATCCGAGAACAACATAAGATTGAAGTCAGCAGAGATGTGACCTTCAATGAAAACATGGATTTCAAGAAATCCATAGAAGAAACTATAGAAGACGAGGAGTATGAAGAGCCTACTGAAGAAGGGACTTGTCTTCTAAAAAACCAAAATGAAGAAAAGGAACAACTTGATCATCCAATGCAACCATGTGAGACTATTGATTCAGACATTGTACCTAAGACCAAGAAACGACCAGCTTGGCTTGCAGCTACCCTACAAGAAGTAGAAATACTTAAGGCCCCAAGTGGGACCTTCAGAAAAAGTAAGAAGCCAAAAAGATTCTCCAACTATGTAGCATACATGACAAAGCTTCTAGAAGAAGAACCTACCACGTGTGAAGAGGCATTCTAGAAGAAAAAATGGAAATAAGCCATGAAAAAAGAACACCAATCCATCATGAAAAATGATGTATGGGAAATTGTGCCTAGACCTAAAGAAAAACCAATGGTAACTTCAAAATGGGTCTATAAGATCAAACATGTAGCAGACGGAAGCGTGGACACATATAAAGCAAGGTTTGTAGTGAGAGCGTTCTCCCAAAAGGAGGGAGAAGACTATCTTGAAACTTTTTCTGCAGTTGCCAGATATACTTCCATTAGAGCTATCATATCTCTTGTTGCTTCCATGGGATGGAATTTACATCAGATGGATGTACAAACAACTTTCCTCAATGGAGCAATTAAAGAAGAAGTGTACATCAAACAAACTTAAGGGTTTGAAGTACATTCCAGAGACACTCTTGTTTGCAGACTAAAGAAATATTTATATGGACTCAAGCAAGATCCAAGAGCTTGGTATGCCATAATAGACAACTACCTAATGATATTTTGTTTCTCCAAAAGTCATGTAGATACAGATCTTTACTACAAAATTATGAACAATGCACCTGTGATTCTATTGCTATATGTCGACGATCTATTCCTAACAGGTGAGAGTCTCTCATGATCCATTGCAAAAAGGAACTATCTTATGATTTTGATATGAAATATCTTGGTCTCATGCATTATTACTTGGGACTAGAAGTATGGCAGAAGTGTCGTGAAGTATTCCTTGGACAAGGAAAGTATGCAATAAATATTCTTCAGAAGTTTGGAATGATGGATTGAAAATCCATGGACACTCCTATGAGCACAGATATAAGAAAAGTAAGAGACTCGGATTCTGATCCAGTATATCCATGACTATATCGACAATTGATTGGGTTATTGATGTATTTGTTAAATGCTCGACCAAACATTTGCTTTGTCATGAAAAAGATAAGCCAGTTCTAGGTGGAACCTAGACATGAGCATTGGATAGCTGCAAAGCTTGTTCTAAGGTATATTTGTGCAACACTAAAATATGGTTTAATATATACAACATCGAGTGATATACAACTTCATGGATTCACATATTTAGATTGGGCAGGAAGTCTAGAACACATAAAGAGTACTTCAGGGATATGTTTCACCTTAGGCTCCATTATGATATCTTGGGGCAGTAGGAAACAAAAGTTTGTCGCACTCAGTAGCAGAATCAAAATATATTGTAGCATGTGAGGGATGTACATAAGAAATATCACATAGAAAGTTGATTTATGGATTATTTGATCAGGTTCCATATTCGACCATAATACACTATGACAATCAGAGTTATATAAGGCTATGATAACACCTAGTGTTTCATGAACATTCGAAACACATTGAGATCAAATATTACTTTATTCGAGATAAAGTCTAGGAAAGAGAAGCAAATCTCTAGTACATCCCCACAAATGAGCAAACGACAAATATCCTGACAAAGCCTATGTCCAGAATAAAGTTTGCATATTTCTCAGACACACTGAGGATCATGGAAATAACTCCCTTAGCTGAAAGGGAAGAAATGACTTTCTAGGTTGGGATGGATAACTGACATATCATCGAATTGAGGACAGTGATTTTCAAGTTAAAAAAATGGTCCATCTTGGGCAGTTTCTTTCCAAGTTCAGAAAGTGGTTTGATATTTCTGACAGACATGCATTTTCCAGTTCGGAAAATGGTCAAGATTGAACGGTCATTATTGTAATGAAAATGGTTCGATGGATTGTTTATGTACCATAGACAACGATTTCCCATTTTGGTTAACATGGGGAATGGTCTAGGAAAATCTATCTTCTTGACGATCACTCTTAGCAGTGGTCAAAAAGACCGTTCTGCCTCAACGGACAATCATTCTTTCAAAGCTCATAGTTGTGAGCAGTTTCAAACAATGGTATGTTTTGGAGGTTGGTGTAGGACATTCATTTCCTTACGAAATGGTCGAGACAATCATTCCCTAGGGAAGATTCATTCTCTCTAGGTTGAACTTTGTTTAGTGCCATAGGAATGGCCCAGATAGGTGAATGGTCCAAGTTCAACAATCAATGATAGGCTTTCCCTAGGGATGACTCATTCTCTCTAGGTTGCAATTTTTTTAGTGTCAGAGGAATGGCCTAGGATAGGGAACAGTCTAGGCTCATAAATCAGGAAAATTATTCTTCCTTGCTTGAGAAGAATAATCCAGTTATCCCATCATTGATGTTCTACTCTGAGGGTAAACGCTCTTCCAGATCTCACAGATGCGAGTGGAAGAATGGCCCAGATGAATAAGTTTATATCATAACATTGTTTTTGTGCCAGTTGATATCAGTTGATTTGATTACTATGGAGAATGTATGTCTCCAGACAGTAGAAGTATGCTACTATGGTGGATATGTTCCATTGTTTGTGACTATGTCTCACAAATTGAGTAGTTGTGTAATACTATGGATAAACACAGTTGTGTTCTATGAGTTGACAATGCACCATTTGTTATGGAGATTTTCCATTTGGATAAAAATGATGATGCTTGTGATGCTACCAGTTGAATGGTTTGTTTGTGCTCAAGACCATTATCAGTTATACTTCCCTAGCTAGGAGGGAGTGTTGATATTCGTGTAACTTCGAGAGGTATCAAACTTCATTGCGACCTTTGACAAGATTAGAATATTTCGGAAGAAAGAGGAGAAGTGAATGTAACCCTAGAAGAGATGCTGGCTAAGAAGAGATAATTAATATGAATTAATCAGTACCCAGAATAAGAAGTTGGCCCAGGAAAGTTTGCCAGAGCCAATATAAATATAGAGCTCTAGTCCTGACTTTACAAAAACTTCTCAGAATCGCAGAAAGACACATGTGCGCACTGCAGTCTGGAAGTCTTGTGCGCAAGTCCTCGAGAAGGTGTTGCCACCAGTTCTCAAGTCTATTGTTTCTATCTTTCTGGGTTGGATTCTCTGATCAACTTTGGTTACCTCTTTCTTGGTGCATTAGCCTTGCTTGGCTATTGGTTTTCTACCGTGATTCTTCTCTCTGTCAAGGTCAAGGTGCTCGGAGGGTGGCTTCGGCCTATGATTGCGTGACAATAGTGATATTGTCTATGGTAAAACAAGCACATTCTAACAATGGACACCATTAGTAGGTTATGCACATTATGGATGGGTAGTGGGGCCTTAACCATCAAGAAATAATGAACAAGTGCCTTAGGATCTTGTTGAAGTTTCTTGAGGTTAAGAGCCTTCGACAAATTCTCAAACCAACACATCGGAACTTTGTAGGTAGTCTTTGTTCTCTAAGTGGGATATAGGTGTTATTAATAGGTTTTGTGCACTCGAAATTGATGTAGAAGCATAATTATGGTTATAGGGGAAAACAAGGAAACAATAACTTCAATCCTTAATTGAACCTTCTCAAGCTTCATCACCATGAACAACACATAGAAAACATAACATAAGCTCTCTCTACAGAGTCGTTGCCATGTGAAATGAATATTGGTGTCATTGCAAGGCCTTGGGCATCATGAATGGGTCTTTGATCTTGGACCATAGTCAAGGGAGGGAAACAAGATCGCACAACCCTAAACCTTTATTTTCATGCTCAAGCACCAAGTTAGTGGAGGACAACAAGTTCCTTAACCCCTAAATTTAGTCTCTCCAACTCAATAACCATAAAAAAACCTATAACCCACAAGCATTCCCTCTATTACAGATCTTCTCATCATGGGTGGTTTACCAAATAAAATTATGATGTTTTCAATGAGACTAATTAAGATAATAAATTGAGACTTGTTGTTTCATTTTTTAGTACTAGAGTGACACTTACATAAGCTAGTGCATATGGCTAGGAGGAAAAATGCTCCAATCAAGCTATTTCCTAAAGTGAATCAACTAAACAGATAAGTAATATAGTTTTTGTTATTTCTTGAAGAAGTCTTATGCTCATAGATATGTTGTGTTTGGCGACCTCTATTATGTAATCCGAGGAAATCATATAGAATTGGCTTGGTGCATATCAAGGAACAATTGTAATTATCAACATGGAGAAATTATTAATATGCATGCCATTATGTTCTTCCCTATAATTAGTTGATATTTTAAGAATTCTATGCTGGAATGAGTAATTGTGAACCTTTAATGATAATCCTTCCATATGATTAAGTATCAGTTATTCCATATGATTAAGTATTAGTTATTATGATTTGTGTAATTGTTTACATCGATGTTTTCCCATTGCAATCACGAAATTATAGATGTAATAACCTTTCATGGAGATGTTGGATTAAATAGAGTATGTGAAGATTTCCAAAATTGGGGAATTAAGGAGAAATTTTGAGATCTTTGCATCAAGATCTAAGAGTTGGATCTCGATATGTTATAATCCATTTCAATATAGATCCTCTAAAAGATCAAATGTTGTCTTTCCACACAATTTTAAAGAAACAATAATGAAATTATCCAATGCCAATTCCATTTTCAATAGCATCTTGGAACAATATCACAAGAGAATATTAAGGAGTCTTACCCATAATGGAGCCGGCAAGGTTACCATAATGGAGCTCATGTTAAACAATGTTCATAAAAATCAAAGACAAGGTAAATTGCACATAATCCCTCATCAATGGGAGGTAAACTACTTATCTTAAAAAAAACATGAACTTAGGTAAATTTATCAACTTATAAATATTAATATTAGATTAAATTTAAGTTATATTTAATGATTTATTAAATTTTAATTATTTTTTAATTGAAATTAAACTGTTTGAGTTTAGGAAACTTCCGATCTCAACATTTTATCCATTATAAAAAAATATAAAAATTGAGAAAATGCTAAAAACAATTGTTTAATTAAAATTATATTAAAGATATTATATAAATTTGAATGGTTGTGAAGTTCCAATCTCAACATTTTATCCATTATAAAATTTTTTTTTTTTTTTTGAGAAAATGCTAAGAACAATTGTTTAATTAAAATTATATTAAAGATATTATATAAATTTGAATGGTTGTGAGGTTCTAAATTAGAAAATTGTCTTTGATTCAAAATAACCATTATAAAATATCAATAAAATAAATATGCATAAATCCGTTACCAAATAATAATAAAATAATATATAGCCCACGGTAAATTAAACTCTCAACTCGTAACTGACAACTTTCAAATGAATTATTGATCATCCTCAATGGATTATTATGATTAATATTTATATTTATAATAAAATAATTGTATCCACCCTCTTTCTAATAACTTGATGCTTGTTGGATGGGGTTATGATAAAAATGTATTATAAAAAACGAATATAACATGCCATCAGTAAATTTATTTTCGTCCAAGGTAGAGTTCAGCGAGCCTTTCACCAATCTCATAGCAAAGCCTACTTTCATACATAGAGAAGAAGTTCAGCGAAGGGTTTTGATATTTCCGGGTGCATTGCGAGAATAGAGAGCCGTTTTTTCAACCAATATGGAGGCTTGCGAGAGTTCTGAGAAAATTACAGATAAGTTCTGAGTTCCATACTCCTTGCAAAACCTCAGATGGTAGTCCTTATAAAGTTCCCAAGGACTAGAATGAAACTTACAGGAATGGCTCTCCATCGGTATAAGATCGTAGACAGTCTAAGATCGGACTCTACCCACTCACAACAATCAGCCCTCATCCATACGTTGAAAGCTCCGAAAGAATTTGTAAGATCTCTTTTCTAAAAGGCCAGAGGGGCCCGTGATCATCATTCTCATACTAGTATCAGTATTCAAAAGGAGAGCTATGATGATGAGGATGCTGCGGCGGTCCATAGAAGCATTCCTGGAGAAAAATCACATGCCACTCACCGTAAGTGCTTCTCTGCGAGCTTCTCATTTATTAAAGAATCTCTATTGATACATAGACCCAATTTAAACTCATTTGATTCTCCAAGACACGAATCCCCCACCCACAGCGGTGCATTTCTGAAAAGAGGCAATGAAACTGAGAATTTGGACATGGAGAATTGCGTCCAAGAAGCGATTGCTCACTGCAAGCAATCTCATTCAGCTGATCCAAAGAATATGATCGGCACCTCCTAATATCTGCAACGATCAGCTTCAAATCCAGAAGGATCTGCTGGCGGTCAGGTTC
>ML824637.1:88897-99337 GCA_009831015.1 Picea engelmannii | reverse complement strand
GATGGGAAAGGTGATTGTTTTATTTTTTTAATGAGCTTGACACAAGAAAAGAACTTTGCTCATGACCTCTGTTTCATTTTTTAACGAGCTCGCTACAGAGAGGAAAAATATGCTCCTAGCTTTTGTTTCATTTTTTAACGATCTTGCCATAGAGAAGAGAAACTATGCTCGTGACCTCTTCATGATCATGACTTTCAAGAGGATAATGCTCTGGAAGGAAACCATTTCAAGGGACAGAAATCGATCATGGCTTCCAAGAGATATTCACTGGATGGAAGAACAATGCTTTGGAAGGAACACATGTCGAAGGTCGTGTCAGGGGTAAGGATATCATGGTTTAAAGATCCTTCCAAAGAGATCACCATGTCAATTGTCGAATCTAAGTCATCTTCATTGAAAACTAAAGGCATGGGAGATAACACCACATAATTGACCTGTGGCGGGGGCGATACCATCTTCATATAAGAACCATTTAGGGATCTCATTGGGTTGGTAATCAAGTCAGGACCAATGCATGAAAGTTTATCAATAGCCACAATTCTTCCATCGTGAGGGAAATATATCACACGAAAAAGAGTGGACACAAGAGCTTTCATGGGATAGACATAATCTCGGCCAAGGAGTAAATCGAAATCCAAGGGGTCTTGGACTACCATAACATCAATAAAGACAGTTTTCCCTCCCAAAGTTACAGGAAATTGATGAAGGACTCCTAACCAGCACAAGCTGGGTAACCGACACAAGATGAGGATAACCCAAAGCTTGCCAAGCAATAGAGGATAAAAGATCCTCAATGGGTTACATGCACAGAGCCTCAAAAACCTTACTCCGCATAGGAAAAAAGATCTGCGCAGCTCGCTAGATCCTTCTTCCTTGTGTTCCAACACAAATCCTTCTATAGTCTTGCTACAATGACTTGCACTTAGCTCTATAAGTCTCACACAATATGTATGAAGCCTTACAATCCTTGATCACACAGATCCAAATCTTAGCACTTAGCCAACTTGCACACACTCCCTTCTTACATTGCCTATCCTTCTATTTATACATACAAAATAGGCCTAATCATGGGTAAAACCCATGGGCTAACATCCCATATCCATTACATATTCCCAAATCCCAAAAAGGACCCAAAAAGGGGCTGAGATCCCGCGATCTCTACTTCGTCTTGCGCTCCATCTTTGACAGGCTGTCGAAGTCCCAAACTAGGTCAACCTGACCAAGGATCTCCCAAAACTTGGTTAAGGGCCAACATTCCCCCAACACTCACATGTGACTCGTCCTGAGTCACTCTAGTCTGACTAGTTTTGCTTCAAATTCCTTGAGCTTGGCTCGAGTTGCTTCGACCTGCTGCTGTGATATGACCTTCTTTTTAGCGAACTCGTGGATGACTGGATCATTGATAGGTCCCTCTAGACGATGTTTTGCTGTCGTGACAACCTACTCTAGCTCTACTCCTTGGCCTTCTACCTTTGTAAACAACTGATAGGCCTTATCTTGCATAGGTTGGAGTTTCTGAGTTATCTCCATAAATATTCTCTGGATAATATGGATTTGCTAATGTGTAGTGTGTTTCTCTTGGAAGTGCTTCATTGTTTCCACAGCTGACAGGGACTTCAACTGCGCCTGTAGTGTTTCTACGTGCTGCTTCTCTTCATGGAGTTGTGACTCCAGTACCTGCAACTATGGGTTCTTGGTAAGTTTCTCATATGTCTGGGCACTTCGATCAGTGATCTTCTTACATTCCAGGGTAAAAGCCTTGAGTTGTTCAACTATGCTCCTGACAATTTCTTCTCTTTGGTCTTTTACCTCCTGTGGGGTCTCGGGCACAGTGTGTAGTTCTAGGTCTGTGATGCATTGCTGCAGCTGCTGGATCACTTCTTCAAGTTGCACTACTTGCTTCGTGAATTGATCCTCTGCCTTTATTTCTATGAAAGTCACAGAGCGTAGTGAGCGACAAGAAACTATTCCTTGCCTTGCTACAACTGTGCCTTTTCTTCATCGAGCTTCACTTGGAGAGCACTCTTTTCCTATTTGGTAGCTCAACGCCATTCTACAAGTACTCCCTGTACTTGTACCAAATCTTGAGTGGCTTGTGTTGTTTCCTCTTGTTCTTGTCGAAGGCGAGCTTTGAATGTATCATCAAGCCAATGGAGTTGGGATGGCTCATCTCCCGATTTCGAAGTTCCTAGTGGCAGAGGCGTAGTGGAGACTGCGCGATTGGACTATAGTGCCTACTGCACCCCTTGGAGTTTGACCTCAATTCTATTGTACATCTCCTCCTACTTATCTTTGTGCTTCTCTTCTATCTTCAACGAATCATCGTTCAAGGTTGCTATGATGAAATTGAAATCATAAGAGGTGAGAACGGTCTGCATCTTAGTTATAGGGGCTTTTGATCTCTTCCGGGAGGAAGGTTTCGGGGGGGAAACCTTCCTTTTCTTCGAGGGGTCCTCCTCATCTCTGGGTGGTGTTACTTCTCCTTTCCTTTGTTTAGCTTCTGTGCCATCTATCTCTTTGCCATCACATCCTTTCTCTGGTGACATGGAAGCATTATTCACCGAGGCACTGCTTAAATATTGTACTTTGTCAGTCTTCTTTGTTTTGCTAGGTCTGGGTGTGTCTTGCGTAGCTTCTGGGATGTCGATGTCGGATATCTCCGCATGGTCTGCTCAAATAAGGAGGTCAGTAGACCATTCCTTAGTAATCTCATCTAAGTCCTCCTCAATCAGCTTATAGTAGGATTGAAGTTGTTTCTTGTGCTCGTCTGCTTGCGCTGTGATATAAATGAAATGTCGATCAGCACTGAACTTCATCAAAGGCCTAAATCAATGTATAGTGTTCAAAATCATGCGAGGCTTAGACTGTATGGCTATCTTCAGTTGATTGTAGTATGTATGGAACACATCATTTAACTACCATTGCTTATTCATGTCACTTGAGTACCACAATATACTGAACTTCATGGCCAATGATTTGAAAGGCTTGATGTCCAGGAAGGTCGCACCATCCGACATCTCCCAGGAAATGAAAGCGATTAGGATAAAGAGCTAGTTGAAATGGAATTCATATCCTTGATCTTGTGCGTCTTTGTAGTCAAGTTCCAATTGGTTCACCAGGTACTTCACCTAATTCATTTGTAGGCCCTCCGTGCATTTCCCTGCGAGGTTGACTACAAAACCAGTCACTTGGGTGGGTCGGTTCTTGCGTACTAACTTCCCTGCAATCATCTGGCATGCAAGGTGCACTGCGCCATTTTGAATAGAGGCTACCTTGTAGCCTCGTACGCCCTTCTCGATGTCACCATAAGTGTCATTTATCCTTTGTGCGAGATCCCGGTCCATGGATTTTCCAGGATAGAAATCCTGTGGGTCGGGTCCTTGCATACTCAAACCCGTGATCCGATTGATCAAGGTTGGATCAACTGTGATACAACGGTTTAGCCACAAATATTCACCATGGTAACAAGAAAACAACAACTTGACACATGCATTTACCTCTTGGTGTCTTCCGAAGTGGGGAATTTTCATGATGTTGAGTAGGGTGGACTGCACGAGGTTATGGGTCTATGCTTGGGGAATTACCTTTGAATTTTTCCCTTTTGTTCTAGTCAGATACTTACGTGGGGTAAACATGTTGTAGACTTTGCGATCTTCGAGGTTGAATTCACTAAACTTCAACACTACGATATTATCTTGGTCTGCTTGTACTGCACGTATCCCCTTCGGGAGGTACGAAGTGACCAATGCGTACTCGAAATATCTAGGTACTCTGTCGTGGTTTACAAAACTGCTCAAAGGTAGTATATAGGTGGGTAAGATAGTCGGGATCAGTTTAGCATTCGCTAAATCATCCCTGTGATTAGTTCGCTTCTCATCGGATGACCGGAATGGTCCTGCTCCACGAGCAATAGATGGAGAGTTTGGCAGTCCTCTCGTGGATGATGCTTGTATACTTGTAGATATCGACATGACTCTTTCAGTCATGAGGTCGATCAAAACTTCCTCAACAAATTTTTTTGTAGTGCTCAACTCGTCCGACATACATGCTTGGGGTTAACAATCTCAGGTTCGGGGGGTATCTTAGACACAATAATGAGATAGAGAGTAGAAGCACGATGATCACTTTATAAACTCAACTTATTCTGCGGGTTCAAATTCTCAATTGGAAAAAGTGTTCTCGGTGCATGGCACGGTGGGATAAATAGGTAACTCGACAACGGGTTGCTTCCAATGGGTATGAGGCCTTCATTAAGTCGGTTATATCCGTTATGGCGTGGTCCCAACATTCGGATGGCAAGTTGGCTGGCCATAAATGGCTTTATTTCTGTTCAGAGCATTGATCTAATGGTTATAATGTCCCCAACGACTATATTGCTTCATCATGGAAAAGTGTCATGTGTTGTTGTTCTGATATCTTGGCGAAGCTCCAATTTTGCAATTTTTCCTTCTCCGAGGTTCCCTCTAGAGCCTTCTGCAACTTATCGATCTTGGCTCTCTTCTTACTTAAATTTATATCCTTCTTTCCAGTGAGCTTCGTCTCAGTATTCCTTTTTCCATTCTGATTTTTGTCTTCTTTTGACCTAGTCACTTTGTGCTGTTGATATTCTTTCCTAGGGTTCCTGGATAATACTTTTTCTTTGTCTGGGATAGGTACTTCAATATTCTTTGGATCCTCTAGTGTTCTTTCAACTTTGACATCCAAGTCTCTAGTTTTATATAGCTTCGATCTGTTCTGTTGTTCTTCGATCAAGTGTGTGATCCTTCTAGTCATGAAATCTTTCAATTCTTTCTTCTTCTGCTCCAAAAATTCTTCTTCTTCCTATGTCTAACTCGATCTTTATCAATCCAAGGTTTTCCTAATAACATGGTAAATGGGGCATTTTCCTCGATAAATTTAATAATCTCAAAATCTTCTTCTGTCGAAGTTCCATTAGCAGTCATAAGTATTTGAGCGAGTCTTCTACATAGGTTTATCAACTTTCCTCTGAATAACCCTATTCCTCCTAATGAAGGAATCATAGCAGGCTTTCCTAAAAGTGCCCAAGTGATTTCTGTTATAATATTCACTTGTGTTTCCTCATCCAAAACAAAGTCAACATTGAAGTCTCCTATTCTTGCTTCAACACATTATTTTTCTTTGAAGATCTTCGATAGTTTGACATGTCGGTGGTCATTCAGGGTTTCGTTTATTTGTAGCAATACTTTCTCTGATTCTTTCTAAGGTTCTTCTATTTTTGGATCTACCTTAGGGTTTTCTTTATTCAGATTCATTCCTTCCAGCTTAGCAATCATTCTAGGGCGATCCAACACCTCATGGTCCATAGCTTTACAACAAAGACAACTAGGTCTTTTCCAAGGGCATTCCTTAGCAATATGTCTTGGTCTTCTGCAAATGTAACAGAGGGTTAATCCTCTCTTTCATTTAAGTGATCTCCATCCTTTCACGTACTACGTGCTAGGTTCATAGGAGTTAACCTGCACAAAATTCTTTCTAGAATCCTGCATCCAATTGTTATTCCAAACATTCTTTCTATGCAGGGGTATAACATATCTTTCGCTATTCATATCAAATCTTATTTCATCTATTAATACCCTAGTTTTCAAGCTAGGATAGAATCTATCAAACATACCTAGATTCATACTTTTGAAACAAAAATTTCCACTAATATTACTTCTACAAAGCACAAAGCCTTCAGATCTATAAATTTTCACTATTCTTACCTGTATCAGAGCACAGAGCTTACAGATCTTACCCTTTTGTTCATATCTGACCTCTTTTCTTGGTATAGAGCTCCTCAGGTCAAGTAGAATGTTCTGTATCGGGACAATAGATCTACGCACGAAGCTTTCACAATCTTAGGTCAAATCTTTGCACAAATCTTCTTCTCTCTCAGTTCCCAACAATCACAGTTTCAGGTCCGATACTACGCACTTCAGCAGTAGATCTATGCACATAAATTCTCTTCAGTTCCCAACAATCACAGTTTCAGGTCCGGTACTGCACACTTAAGCAACAGATCTATGCACATAACTTCTCTTCAGTTCCCAATAATCACAGTTTCAGGTCCCAACAATGGAACCATTTGTTGGCATAGGGGCAGACCCAGGGTTCAACACTACAACAACACACCAACAAAACACTAAATACCGGGCCTTTCGGCAACACCTACGAAGCAGATGAAGTCTCACTCGAGGTAGAGGTAGGGGTGGTTGCAGGACTCAAGTGTCTGCAACCTTAGCTGGGACACAGATCCGTGATTATAATACTTAATAGATCACTTAACACTATTAGTTCATCATTATTTACCCAATGTCTACTTCGCAGATAAAACAAAGCATCGCAACATTCACCTTGATGTAAGGCGATTAAACACTTAGCATAAATAAATAGATCATATATAGTAGGTTCAAGCACTAATCACGTCCATCTATGTTAGATATAACATCCAAATTCATCATAAGCATCAAGAATCAATAGATCTACCTATATATATTTATACAACACTTAGCATATAACACATAAATACATCAGAACATTGCACATAGCATAATAAGACAGTATTTATGTGGTTCACCCCCACCCTGGGGCTACATCCACCAACTCTTCTTCTTTATTAGCTTCTTCAATGGGTTGCATGCATAGAGCCTCGAAAACCCTACTTCACATAAGACAAAAGATCTTCACAAAGCCTTCCACAGTCTTGCTACAATGACTTTCACTTAGCTCTGTAAGTCTCACATAGTATGCACGAAGCCTTACAATCCTTGATCACATAGATCCAACTCTTAAGACTTAGACAACTTGCACACACTCCCTTCTTACATTGCCTATCCTTCTATTTGTACATACAAAATAGGCCTAATCATGGGTAAAACCCATGGGCTAACAACCCATACCCATTACATATTCCCAAATCCCAAAAAGGACCCAAAAAGGGGCTGAGATTCTGTGATCTCTGCTTCGTCTTGCACTCCATCTTCGACAGGTTGTTGAAGTCCCAAAATAGGTCAACCTGACCAAGGATCTCCCAAAACTTGGTCAAGGGCCAACAAACTCGATTGATCATTCCATCAACTATAGGTGGGTCGGGAGTAAGCTTGCAACAAGCAGTTGGAAGTTGAGGCTAGGAAACAATCATGTCTTCCAGTAATTTCGAGGATTCGTCCATATGGGAGGAAAGGTGAGTTTGATGAATCACTCCACATAACTGACACATGAACTTGACTCTAGTTTTCTTCTTCCCATTGGTATCCTTACTAGTTGACGGGACATAAACATGTTGTTCAAAGCATGACGACATGGGTTGGCGAGGGCGTGTAGACCATGCTTCTATAACCTTGGATAGACCAGGGAAATCCTTAAGAATATGGCTACCCTTACAAAGCCTGCAAGGGTATTTGGGCTTACGGGTTGTTTGGGTGATCTTGGCATCATCAACACTTCCGGTACGATTATCAGTAATTAGTTGTTTTCCAACATGTCCGACAGTGGTTGGAAGTTTGGACCCTTGCTTATTTTTTTTCTTCTTATTCTTCTTCTTCTTATCCACCAGGTTACTAGCTTCGTAGCTTTCACTCAACGAAGAAGATGAAATGGAAGAAGACCTTGCAAGTGAAGAAGGCGAAGGAGATCTTATTGGTGAAGAAGGTGAAGGATCAACATGAGGTTGATGTTCTTGGGGGGAAGTTCTTACAACCGAATCACTAGCTGCATTTGAGATTACTTGAGTGGAAAAAAACCATACTGGTAATCCAATTGTGAGACCTGAAAGGCTCAAATTAGCGATGTGAGGAGGACCAATGTTTCCGTAAGAAGGAAAAACAAAAGGTTCCCTTGGAAAAGGGGTTCCTTCATTGGTCGTTTCAGGAACTGACACCATTAAAAATAGATCCAACCTAGATTCTGCTAGGGAAAACAAACAACACATGCTAAAAATCTAGGAAGCAAACAAGCAAACAAAACCTTCTTACAATGAACACACTAGTTGGTGATGAAATCCAACGTCGCAAGAACAATGTACGAAGGGGATGAGATAGATCGGGTAGAAAATTTATGTTGACGACTTGCTTAACGAGCTTACACCCTGGTGTAAGCTCCCACACATAATCGTGGGTATACCCTCTATTAGCACTTGGTAAATTTCCTAGAGGTTAAGCCATAAGAAATCTACAAAGGTAACTTTATCCAACCACTTTTAAAGCTCGGATCTATCCCTTCCAGCTTCAGAGAGGGATCTCTCTATATGATTTAGCTATGTTTTAAACTTAGATATTAGGCTAGGTAAAGAAATAGGTAGGTTTTGTTGTCAAAGTGTATTTTTAATTGGTTGAGACGGTCTACACCTCCATTGGGCTATGGGGTCTGTGTTATAATAAACATGAGATACAAACCAGAAACGTAAAGGAATACTTCCACAGGGTGAGATAATATACTCACTGGATCTTTAATAGCTTAAATGATGGACAGAAGAAAAGATGAGAAAGATAAATTCAACTAACAAGCAGTTAAGAATTTCTTAATTGAAAACATCAGAAGATAAACATTAAAATCTTTAAAGTCGGAAACAGGGTATCCAAGATAAATCCTGCAACATACGTGATCTAAAAATGAAGAAGACTTGAAACTTGAATAATAATTGCAAGTGAAATGTTTATGTGTTTAAAGCAACTGGATCAATTTGCAACACATAATTAAGGATTACTTGTGTAGAAAATACACATAGACAACAACATAAATCATTGAACATCAGACATAAACACAACAACTTGATAAAGGAGTTCACCCCACTCTGGGCTACATCTCCTGGTCTAGCTTCCAATAGATCATTATTATTAAATTTCTCAAAGTGCTCAAAAACATGCCTTATAGTGCTCAAAATGACAAAATGACTGCTCCAATGGCTTCGTAGCGTCCCAAAACCCCTGTCTGGGCTCTTTCGGCACCTGAAACGGTCGAAAAATGAAGAAGATAGCCTTCTTGAAGTCTTCCCCTTCAACTATGTTGTCTCTGGTTCTACAATTCGCACCCTTGTGGTTCAAACCTAGCACACACGCTCTTTAAAGCATAAAAACCAAGACCCGTATGCAACCGTGCACCGGTACAAACTGTAGAACGGTTAGGGCGCCTCCAGCCCCTAACTGCCTCGGCACTGGGCACATGGCCATAAGACCAAAGGCTGGGTGCAAAAGGAGTTTAACCGTTCAAACCGTACAAACTTCCGTTGAAAAATCCACGCCAATTTAAACACGCGGGTCGTGGTTTCAAACCCTACGCAACACATAATAAATACATTACAAAAACATTGCAATGCAATACCATATAAATGGAATGCGCGCCATATATATTCAGGTTTTAATATATGCTACGGTCATATATATGTTTGCATATAGCCACGGGTCGGGGCTAAGCCCTGGCCCGACCCCCCTTTCCAACATAACACAAATGCAAATTTAAATACAATGTTTCCCTCCTTTCAAACAAGGAACATGTGACGGAAAGTTGGCTAGCGGAGTGTTACAAAGGATTTACAAGAGGGGAGGTCCGGGGGTCGAACCCCGCGGACTCCCACAAACTTTTACATATGAAAATAATAACCAACGAATGAGCGACACGTGGCGCCCTCAGATTGGGCCACGTGTCCTCACATTATTCGCCCAAACGGACATGTGTCATCATGTTACTAGCCAACGAACATCCAACCAATATGCGCCACATCATCATACTGCCACATCATCATGATGGTACGACCCTCCACGTGGTCATACAGACTGTACGGACAGGTACAGTCAACATCCCAAATTTTTACCTGTTTGGCTTGGCAGTCAGATCGCGATATCTCCTCCATACGGACTCCGTTTGCGAAAGTAAATATATTTCCGGAATCAGGAAAACGAGACGGACGCAATGGCACTGTTTTCGTCTCATTCCGAGCACTTTGAAAATTGAGCAAAATTTGATCCCCTGATCACACCTCCCCATTGGGAAGCTTTTGGACCTCCAAAAGACTATCTCAGTCTATGTGAAGATGAAGGTATAGTCCCCTCACCCTTCCAACCTCAATCCACTTGGCCTTTCTTGGATTCGTCCCTTTAAGACCAACTCGCAAATACTCCACATTTCCCCGCTTCAAAGTTCACATCCTCCTGTCAAGTATGGTGTCTTCCTTCTCCTTTAAGCCTCTCCTTGCTGATGTAAAGCCACACTTCATCACCAACTTCGAAACTGTGATAAAATCGATGCTTGTCATGTCTCGCTTTGTACTTGGCCTGACTCTTCTCCAACTGCTCTTGCACCGCCTGATGTATCGACTGAATTTGTTCGATGAACTTCTCTGCCCGATCAATATCATACTGCCCATCAACAACAATATCTTTCCCAAAGATGAAATCTAAAGGTGACTTGGGCAAATAGCCAAAACATGTCTCAAATGGCGACGTT